>VWZN01017393.1:184295-206243 GCA_013396955.1 Regulus satrapa | reverse complement strand
GGTGTGCAGTGTGGGATGTGCAGCGTCCTGTGTGCAGTGTCCGGTGTGCATTGTGGGATGTGCAGTGTCCGGTGTTCTGTGTCCCGTGTCCCGTATCCGCCCCGCTGCCCTCCGCGCTCGCTGCGCAGCCTCCCCTCCGGAGCAGGGCAGGAGCCAGCGAGGGCTGCTGAGCACGCCAAGGGCACCGCGGCCGTTTCGGCTGCGGAGGTGCCGTGCGGGCCCGCGGAGCTACAGAGAAGCCCCGTTCTCGCCCTCAGCTGTCCCCTGGGCCGGGCGGCAGCTCTGTCCCGACGCGCTGCAGTCCCCGAGCCCAGAGATCATCTGGCGTTGCGTGGGGAAAAAAAAAAAAAAAAAAAAAAAAAAAAAAAAAAAAATAGGGGGATGCTTTTTATTTTTAAAATTGGGGACTTTCTATATCTTGCCCGTATTGNCCCAGAAATCATCTGGGGTTGGGGGGGGAAAAAAAAAAAAAAAAAAGAAAGAAAAAAAAGAAAATCTGGGCTTTCCACGGTGAAATTGAGTCACACCGTGGCGAAAAGCTGTCGAACTGAGATTGAAATTCCTCTATCTAAATGGAAATGAGCTGCTGCCGTCAGGAAGGGACGGTCCGTCGCTGCTGCCCCCAGCCCAGCACACACAGCCCCTGGAGCTGTGCTGTTAATGGAGAGCGGAGCAGAGGGGTCACTGTGTCCTGTCCCCCCGGCACTGCCATGAGAGACCCCATCCCATCCCTACACCAAGCCACAGGAGACAGATGCTCCCACTCCACATCTCAAGCAACCTGTGAGTCTGTCAAAGGTGACCTGACCTTGTCCCCCAGGGCCCTGCTGACAGACACATTTACTGCAGATGCTAAGACAGGAATGACATGGATGATGATAGAAGAAGGATCTTTCTCTTTATGGCCCCAAACAGGACCAGCCCAGCAAGAACAATTACGGCTGTGCTTTGAGTGGGAGCAGTGGCTGCCAGCAGGAATTTATTGTGGTCTGCAGGGCTGCCAATGCCAAAGCCACAGAGCCTAAGGCTATCCCAAAACCGGGACTTTCAGAGGGACCCTCAGCTGAGCAGGGAGTGCAGGGTCTGTGATGCAGGGGGACTGAAAAACACCGCTGTGCTTGCTCTCTTGTCTGTTCTGGCATATGATGTGCTGCTTCTTTTGGGACAGGCTGGAAGCTGAGTGCAAATGCAAGAGCCCTCACTGTGTGGGTGATGAGTCCCCAGACTTGGTCCCACATGGACTACCTCCCCCAGCCTGGGGCATGAGAGCTCTGCTACAACTCACAGCAGAAGAGAGCAAGATGCTTTTTAGCTCAGCCCTTCTCTGGGAAAAACAAAACAAAACAAAACAAAACAAAACAAAACAAAACAAAACACCAAAAAGCCCCAAAACACCCCAGGAACCGCCTTCTGTACAACAAACTGGAGAAGCCTCAGCTTGTACCTCCTTCCTTCCCAGCCCCAGTCTGTTCCAGCTGGCAGCTCTCCCTGCGTGCTGGGTACAGCATCACAAACAGGGCTGGAGACCTTCCCAGGCCAAAGGACAGGACCCTGTCCCTCCCGTGCTTCCTTCATAGGTCACAGCTGTGTCCCAACTTCCCCACATTTCTTGGTGTAAGCCTGGATGGGCCTAGTCTGCAACTTGGAGTGACAACCCTCTCCTCTGGACTTCAAGGTTTTCTCTGAAGCATTTCTGGGGGCTCTGTTATCTCAGTTCTTCCCTTTTGCTCTCCCAATCCAACAGGTGAGTAGAGGAAGTCCTTGGGAACCCATAAACTTCCCCTGAGAAGGCCTGAGTTACTGGAGCTGCAGTCTGGGTGGCACCTGGGACTCTGGCTTAAACGACACTGAGCAGGACCCCGGGTTTTGTGGCCTGCCAGACACTCTCTGTTACCTCTGGCAGGACTTTAAAACCCAGTCACCACTCAGTCCGTGGTTTCCAGAAAGGACGAGCCAGGACAGCCCGGGATGTTGATGCCAGGCTGCATCTCAGCCCGTGCAGGACATGTTTGTGAGAGGGGCTGAGCAGATGGGGCAGGGGAGGCTCCGACACCCTGCATGCGCAGAAGGAAAAGAGATTTAGGTACAGCAGAGAGTGAGAGCCTGCAATCCTTACAGTGAATTACCAGAAAGAGCTATGGGCTGCTCAGACATCGCCCTACATGGAGGAAAGGCAATACAGGAGCCTTCCCTGTCAAGCAGGACCTGCTGTGGGCACAGCAGAGCACACCAGAGCCAGGCTTTGTGCTGGGAACGTGCAGAGGGAACTGTGGGCAGAAGCTGCGGCAGCAGTAAATCGGGGGCATGGATGACAATGTGAGGGTTTAACCCAGTCCCACAAGGATCAGTTGCTGGTTCTCTCCAACCTCTGAGGTACTCAAGAGCCTCAATGACTTGTGCTGGGATGGGTGATGTGAGGCTTGGCACTAACCAAAGGGCTTCATTTCTAACAGGTGGGAGACACCAAAGACAGCAATCAGTGAACACATCCCAGCTTTCCAGGTGGGAAAGCTCCAATTCTGCCCTCTATCAGTCTTTTATCCCTCTTGGTTGCCTCCATCCTGCAAAATAAACTATTTTCATAGAATTATAGAATAGTTTTGGTTGGAAAGACCCTTAAAACTCGTTCCAATCCCCTGCTATGGGCAGGAGTACTTTCCACTATCCCAGGTAGCTCCAAGGGATATCCATCCTGGCCTGGAACACTTCCAGGGATGGGGCAGCCACAGCTTCTCTGGGCAACCTGTGCCAGGGCCTCACCACCCTCTCAGCCAAGAATTTATCTGATCTAAACCTGCCCTTTTTCAGTTTAAAACCCCCTTGTCCTATAACTCTNTAAAACCATTCCCCCTTGTCCTATAACTCCAGGCCCTTGTCTGAAGTCCCTCTCCAGCTCTCTTGGAGACCCTGAGGACACTGGGCGGGGCTTTAGGGTCTCCCTGGAGTCTTGTCCTCTTGAGGCTTAACAGCCTGAACTCCTTTGGCCTGTCTTCATGGGAAACAGCCCCGTGAGCATCACTCTGGGCATGAAGTCCTGTGCAGGGGTAACAGCCCCAGGCTGACCCACAACCAGGCAGGGGGCACGAGGCCAGGGCACGGCAGCTCAGCCCCAACACCGTGCACGAGCTGTTCCCAGCAGTGCTAATCCAATTACAAAACAAACTTCCTTCCCCCATTATCAGGACGTGCAGTTTGCTAAAGCAGCCCAGCGATTACGGGGGGGCTTAGTGAGGGACTGGTGATCAGGAGATGAATGACAGAGCTGTTCCACGGACCAGGAGGGAGGAGGGATACACAACACAGGCAGCTGGGAGGACGTGGGGGATTGCTGGGACAAGTGGATTAGGGATTATTACAAACAAAGGTCTTTGGTCTAACTTTATGCTCCCAACAGGGTTAACCTTAAAGCCACATAAGGTTGTTCAAACTTGTCCCTCCTAGGGATTAGCATCCTCATGAATAGGGATCCCTGTCACCTCTCTAGTCCTATTGGATGCCTGCCCTCACCCACCCCATTCCCAAATAATGCTCACTTCAGTCGCAGGATGGCAAAGGCAGCACTAAAATACCCTTTCAAGAGAAATTCAGTTCAAATTTTCTGTGGACCTGCTGTTCACCTCCCACCACCGAGGATGCTAGAACTGGAGTCATATATTTTTTGGTGGTCAGGACAAAGGAAGGGGCTATTTCCCTTTATTTGGCATTGGTGAGACCACACCTGGATACTGTTTCCAAGTACATGAAGAGAGTCAGAGTCCTGCTGAGGATGGTCAGGGGAGTTTCACTTCTTTAGCCTGGAGAAGAAAGAGCTCAGGAGAGTTGCAATTCCCACAGCTACGATCAAGAGCCACTTGGACACAGAGCCCAGCTGCAGGGCAGTCCTGCTGGTCCATGACTGGCTCTGGGGAGCTGGTGCAATGCACACAGGTCTCATTCCTCTCCTCCTGTGCTCAGCAGGGATGCTCCTGAGATGGACCCAGACTGCTTGAGCAGGATTTCACCGTAACGCTGCACAGCCAGCACTGCCTCCCAGGCAGTTTGCTGCCTGCCAAAGCTC
Source organism: Regulus satrapa (assembly GCA_013396955.1). Classification (NCBI taxonomy): domain Eukaryota; kingdom Metazoa; phylum Chordata; class Aves; order Passeriformes; family Regulidae; genus Regulus; species Regulus satrapa. Next base: position 202,186 of record VWZN01017393.1, on the reverse strand, counting down.
CTCAAGAAAACAGCCCCACACTATGTGGGGAGCTGCACGGACACAAGAAGCTTCTTTTTTCCCACCCACAGCTTCCGAGAAGGCAGAGGAGCCCCCATGATGAGCTCTTCACTGGAGCCATCAGGGCACTTAGCAGGGCTGCTAAGTGGCACTCGAAACCAAAGTGCAAAAAGGGCACCTAGCAGCATCGCTGCAGATTTCTGCATTTTCAGCCCTTCCTGCAGGCTCTGGGAGTCAACCCCTCCCACTGGAGTCACCTCCATCCCCGCTGGACAAAATGCCTCCCTGGGATGGAGAGAGGCAGCCAGAGCTGCCAGCAGCCAAGCGGGCTGTAAGGAGACACCGGCCAGCTCAATCTGCTGCCTTTTAAGGAGTGGCAGAGGCTGAGGCATCCTGGAACAACCCACCACACTTCAGCTGGCTCCCAATCACGGGGTGCGTTCACAGACCACAGCGGCCACGCCACATGGCCCCCACAGCAGCTCAAAACCGTGAGGGCAGCCAGGACAGCCATCTCTCAGCTGAGATGAAGTCTGAAAAACCCCAAAGCCCAGGATGGCAGAGCAGGGTTCCTGCAGCAGCTGCAGCACTCACCCACGCAACGTCGTCACAGTCCTATCAATCATCTCAGTCCCCCCCCCAGCAACCAGCAGGGACAGCTTCTTCCTGGCAGCAGGCAGAGGGGAGGATGATGCTTTTTCATCAAGCCATGCTAACTCATCCCACTGATGCCCGAGGACTTTGCTCCACTAACAGAAAAGGTTTTGCTAGTCCAGCAGTGAATTTTCAGCCGTCATCCCCACCCAGAGAGCACAGGGGAAAGGGAATGGTGCTGCTGGGGAATAATAGGAGGATGGAGCTTAGGCTGAAGCATGGATAGAGTAAATGTATGTGCATGGGTATAGGAGCAACACCAGGAACAAGGTTAAAAGGCAAGGTATGTGTCGAACAGAACAGAGCACAAGAGAGAGGTTCAGCCAAAGAAAAGAGGAGCAAACTGGCCCAAAGACAAGGTGTCAGGAAGACGAATAACAGGATTGGAGCCAGTAAATTCTCAGAGGAGAGCAGGAGCTCTGTGAAATTCAGGGACTTTGCCTAAGATTTATGAGAGGTGAAGGAAAACAAGAAAGCAAAAGAACCCAAAGAGCACCCTCTTCTACAGGGAGTAACAGGCAAGTCCAAAGTCACTTCCCATCACTGCCCATCACAAAGGGTCTCAAAGACATGGCAAGGACATGACCACCACCATCCCTTGTCCCCCGTGTCTCAGAGGGTTGTGCTGGCTGGACGGGCACGTCAATCTCAGCATATGCAACAGCGCAAGGAAAACCAATTCCCTTAAAGGTTTTGTGTAACAAAACTTCCCTTTCCACTGTTTTGCTACACTGATCCCCCACTCAGGGCGGGATGCAGGCACACAGTCCCACGAAGCAGGAGACAACCATGCACCGCTTTATTAGGCAGTGGTGCTGCACACATGGCCAAGGCCGGTCACGTCTGGCAAAGGATGGCAGTGAGTACTGAGCACCGGTGCAGGTAAGGGCAGTCTGCCTGGCACTCTGCACGCCTCGCTGGCCCCAGGCAGGTCCTGCTCACCCTGCCAGCCTCCTTACCTGCGGGCACAGCCGTTTTGTCTCTCATGGGCAGAGCTAGGCACCCTCATGGAGGTACCTCAGACCTGCTACCGGATGATTTATCCCCGTACTCGCACACACTGCCCCCCTCCCTGGACTCTCCAAGGTCCCAGCTCCAGTCCTGGAATCCCAAGCTCTGCCAAGGAGGCAGGTGTGGAGGTGTGGACAGCCGGCAAGCCCCACTCAGCTCCTGGCACAGGGAGTCTTCCAGTGCCATGGCAGCACGCAAACCAGTACACGGGAACCCTGGGAGAGCAGGACGAGGGGCCTGGCTGCAGCAATCCCCAACAGCACTGGCTGTGCCCAGCGAGCTGCTCATGGGCTGACGGTCTGGAGCCCATCCTTGGCACGGCGGCGCTCAGCCCTGTGGATGGGCCAGTTTTGGGTGCACCCAGCCTTGAGCCTGGCTCGTGGGGGTAATTACTATAGGGTACGGATAGCCACCGGGTAAAGCAAGGACATGTGCTCGGCCCCCTTGATGGGCAGCTTGCGGCTGGCGTAGTGGTGGATGATCTCCGGCACGCTGTCGAAGGGCGGGCTGTGCTGACCCAGCACGTACTTGTTCTCCTGTGTCCGGGACAGCTTCATGTGCATGAAGCCCTGACTGCTCCTGCAAGGACAGATCAAGGCAGGGTTAGGGAGTACAGTTGGCCCCAACCTCCCCTCATCTCCTGACCCCCTGTCACAGGCAGCCTGCCCCTGCAGCTGAGGGCGACACTGCTGGCTCCTGTCTACAGCCACGGCTCTGCCTGCACCACCCTGCTCCTGGCCGACTCCCAACAAAACCCACAGAGCGAAGGAGGGACATGGCCAACGATGCTGCAGTGCGTCCTTTGGGGAGCATGGCCGTGCAGTGGGGTGCGTAGGGCCCGTCCGGGCTCTATGTGGGTAGGGAAGGCATCACCTGGGCAAGAGCAGCAGGGGCACTTGCTGTAAGGTTACAGAGGGGTAGTGGCTTTTGCTCCTTGCATGTGACAAATGTGTTCACATTTTTGCAACTGCTCTGGCTCTCACAGGATCACCTCAGCTCCCAGGACTTCAGCTCCCAGATCTCCAGCCCTCAGCGGGGCAAACCAGGTTTTTCTCCTTTGGCCCACAGCCAAAGGATTTTCTCCTTCCCCCTCTCCCCATGCCACTGCTGCAGGCTCCATAAAACCTGCTCAGCGTAGCAAGACCATTTCCCGGCACAGCACGGGCACCAAGCCACGCCAAGCTGTGCAGGCAGATCCTGCCACAAACGCTGATTCCAAGTGACGGACTAATGGCCCTGTTGCTATTAATTTGCGTCTCCGAGGAGAGCCGCAGCCTGTCTGCAGCGTCTGGATTGCACATTATGGCAAAATATTGATGACTTAAAAGCAGACAGGACCTCATCAGTGATGCTGAGCTGCTTCTAGTGCTGCACAGCCCGGCCCCATCCCCCCGGCTGGAGACGGGCCATAATGGACAGCCCAGCTGCATTAGCAGAATGGGTTTGCAATCCATTTAGAGACAGAAGCAAGGAGCCAGCTGTCCTGGGAGGCAGCCACAGCCCCCAACATGGGCTGAGGAATATTGCCTGGCCGTGTCTTGTGTCCCAGTGGCAGGGAACCGGAGCACTGCCACACGGAACCACGGAGAGATGATACTGGTTGTGTTTTGCCCAAATTGCTCCACAGGTCTTTGTCACAAGCTCAGGGATGTGATGAGATCACTCCCCTAGAGAGAGATGACTGAGGGAACAGGCTGCAAACACCAGCAGCAAGCACAAGGGGTGCGTGCTGCTCCTGCTGAGCACCTTTGCAGGCACAGGGAAGGACACAAAGCTTTGCAGTGTGGCCTTAGCCACTGATGGAGGCACAAGCCAGGAGGGACTCACTCTCCAAGCATCTGATGCAATGACATGACCCTGTCCATGACAGGCAGCAGGGAGCTGCCTAGCCTAGACCAGCCAGGACTGTCACAGCAGGATTAAATCCTTCCAGCTACCTGACCTGCTCCTGACTGCTCTTTCTTGGGCATACTTTCCTTTAAAGTAACACCAAAGAACTTTAGATCAGCATTGGAATGCTTTTCAGACCATCTCCATTGGCTGTACCTCCTTCCTCAAGGAGAAAAAAAAAAGTTAAAAAAATAATAGAGCTGCAGACAGCCAGCTTACAGCTATATAAAAAGCATCCCAGGGGATTTTCCTTGAACAGGCTCTACAGAAAAAGGCAGTGGAGTAAAAGTCCTACTCCCGAGGCTGTGGATTCTCTGCAAACTCTGCAAGGACAGGCAATGCCCAAGAAATTCCTTGATGAACTGGGGAAGGTGGGATACTGCAGCACACCATGGCCTAGCCACACATGCCATCTGAGAGGAGGGTTTTGGCATAAGACTAAGGATGATGGCACGGAGTAAGGGAAAAACCACTAAGAAACAGGTGACTGGTTGTGTAGATGTGATGGAAAACCACCTTTGGTGAGGGAATGCCACCTCCCAGGCTCTCCAACACACATGCTGGGAAATGCCACCCATAAGCTTCAAATGCAGCTCACCAACCAATAAAAGCTGTTGCTCCAAAATGGCTCACAAGCCGGGCAAGGAAAAAACATCAGTAAAAATTCTGACAAAAAAATGGGAAAGGAGGGAGCTCTTCCAGAAGGGTGTGTTGGCCAATCTGAAAGCTCTAAATGCAGAAGGAAGTGTATTTTCAGTGGAGCTCCTGCCCTGGTGCTGAAGGCAACAAAAAGAGTGAAAAAAAATGTGGAGAGAGACAGAGCAATCCAATTCACAATTGTGCCACTGGGAAATAAACAGAGAGGCTGAAACCCCTAGGGTGCAATACAGGTAGAGAGATCACTGGGGAAACCCAAAGTATACTGAGAAAAGTGTAGGGTTACAGGGCCTGTTGCTGGGCAGAGTTAGCTGAAGTGTTCAATGAATACTTGTTTCCCATCTGGCAGGAACAGGGCTAATATAGCTGTCCAGAAGAAGAGCAAGAAGGTATTTGCTCATCCATCATCTTCTTCAGGCAGTGACAGCTTTGATTTTGTGGATTCATACTGCCCCAAGAGTCTGGAAAGAGCTGGATGAGGAGCTGTGGGCAGTTCCCCTCTGTCAGGAGACATGCAGAGATGCTTCATGCAATTTTGGCATTCAGGGAATCTGGAAAACTTGGGGAGTATGTAAAGATTCCTCAAAAAACCCAATGAGAAACCAAGCTGTGCTGTGCGGATGAGGTGTTCCTGCTGGCAAACCAGAGCAGGATAAAGCCCTCTCTACAGCTGAGCAATGGGTCTGTGGGCTGGGGAGGCAAGGACGGGTACCCACATTTCCATCAACAATGGGTTCGTACAAACTTTCTTTTTCCCTGCAACTAAGCTACTAAAAAAGGGGGAACAAGAAAACAGAGCTGGAAGCTGTAACCAGACACATTTGACTGAGAAGCGAGACACGTCATTTGATCCATCTGAAGGGTTATTAGCACCGCCAAGGAAGAGCAGTGGGCCTCCAGATCTTCCTGAGAGATGGTTTTGCCACACACTGAACCAGAAACCCGCGCCACACCACGGAGAAGCGTGGACTTCATACTGTGGCCATTTCTGCCCACTCGCGCTCGTCTCATCGTTAGCTAATTAGCACGGGCGCAATTCACTCGGGGCACCCACCTAAGGCACCCGCTGACCTCTGCTGTGGGTGCAGAACCCCCCCAAGCCCCGGCAGGCTCACTCACTTCAAGGAGAGGGAGAAGTCGTTCTTGCTGGTCTCGCTGTTGCGCACCAGGTAGCTGGCCTCCTTGCACAGCCTCAGCAGCGTCTCCGCGTCCGTGCGGCTGATGGCCCCGTGGTACCAGCTGCAGGGAGAGGCACCGGCTGCCATCAGAGGGATCACCCACGCCACGGGAGGGGCTCTGCCCTGGGGCAGCAGCAGTGCCAGCACCCCAGCACATCCCCGGGGACTGCAGCCACCTTCAGGGAGAGGGAACGGGGTTGGCGCCACCGGGGTTGGGAGACGAGGGGCAGGGAGAAACGGGCTGAAAATGTGGAGCCGAGGAAGAAAGGAAGAAGCAGGTCTGACCCAGGGCTCCTCACGGTGTGGCCACAGGGCTCCCTAGCGCAGGCTGGAGGGTGGGGCAGCCACTCCAGGCAGGCAGGACTCACCACTGACTCTCCAGGGGCAGGGCAGGGTCAATCCTCTCCCCGACAAAGGGGCCAGGCTCAGCAGTCAGCGTCTTGGTGCTCTTGAGGCTGCTGGAGCCGTGCCTGAGGACAGCCCTGGCCTTCTCCTCCCTGCAGGGCGAGGTGCGGCCATAGCCCAGCCCCTCCGATGGACCTGCAAGACAGACACGCATCACATGCTGGGATCCTAACTATCTCTGGCAGAAGAGCCAGCACACTGGGCCACCTCACACTGCTCCATCCCCCTGGCCTAAGCAAGGGCAGGGCAGCTCTTGGGCTGCTGCTCACTGCAGTGCCCAGGCTGGGTCCACACCTCGCCAGGCCTGGAGCCAGTAGCTGAGCCCGTGGAAGACATTTCCAGGGAGGTTTCAAAAGCTCTGGAGGTTTTGCTAATGTAAAAATATATTCAGTGGCTGTGGTACAGAGTTAACTGAGATGCAGCAAGAAGAGGTTCCCCAATCTCAGAGGAAAAAAATTCAATTTTAAAAAAAGAAGATGGAGCTAAAGGAAGCAGTCAGTCTGGAACCGATGGACACATTTCTGCTGACACAAATAAATGTGGGGTGAAAAAACAATTCCCCAAGGTGGGAAGGGGCTATTTTGATTGCAGATATGTCCCCGACGCTGCCACCTGCTTGTCACCAACCCAGCGACAGCCATGAGCGCAGGGGGATTGACCGAGCCCTGCCCCAGGGATGCGGCCTCCCGCTACCTGTTATTTCTGTGCAGGATGATTTCAGCATTAGCAATATTGTTTCTCCTTCCTCCCGAGAGTTCATTATTGCTCTCTGTACCACTAAGCCCCTTGCACAAATTACTTATTGATCTGGCAGAGCTGCCACAGTGTGGGGCTGCCAGGGGCTGACACCGTGGCAGCACAGCCAGCCTGGGGGTGGCCGAGCCCAGAAATGCCCCAGGACTACTAGAATTCCCCAGACAGGACACCTCTCCGTGCTTCCTGGCTATTGGAGGGGGAGGAAATAAACAGCCAGAGGGATGACAGCTCGTCCAGGCCCTATGCAGGTGAGCAGGACTCCAGCCTCCCCAGCACTGCAAGGAGGCAGCCAAAAGCAAACCCAGCCAAAATCCTCTGCAACTTAGCAGGGTGTAAACCACCCCGAGCACAGCTCAAGGAGAAGGTGCCCAGCATTATGGCTTGACAAGCCCTGATTCTGTGGTGCTCTGGCTTTTCACCGACCATGGTCGCCCTGGTACACCACACACAGGCTTCAATTGCAACTCCTCACCTTAAAAAAATGGGGCAATCGTTAAAAAAGCCAGACAATCAAACAGCCCAAGTGTTTGCTAGCGGCACAAAGTCATTGCGTTACAGGCTCTAAAGAAATGCATTGCACCTGTCAGAGGGAGACAGAGGCATGTGCATGATTAAACAGGATATTAAAAACAAGCCCTTAGGAGGAAGAAGACATCCTTCAAGATGTTCAATTCACCCCCAGACATGGGAAATAGAAAATGAGACAAAACTCTGGCAAGATAAACTTAACACAACAAAGAAACGCAAGTCAGAGGAAAAAAAAGAGACTCTGTGTTGTTAAAACCAGGAAAAATGACAAACTGATGTGTTCATTAGGAGCAGGATGCATGTCAAAGCGACTGTGGGGATAATAAATGATGGGAAAGAAGAGGCCACATAGCAAAGAGATTAATTTTTCTTGACACCTGCATTCATTGCAGGAAAAGGATCAGAAAGTTCCCGCCTGCCAAGACCTTTCTTCCTGAGGACCGTTCTCCGCCTGCAGCATCCCTACGGATTTGGGAAATACCCAACAAAGCCCTGGCAGAGCGGCCTCTCTGCTCTCGAGTGCCCCCACCATCAGCACCAAAATAAGGCATCACCTGCAGCCTGTGCTCAAGCTCACCCAGGAGGCAGCAAAGGCCACGCTCATCTTATGAAGCTCTGCAGGGATCTGGGTAAGGATAAGGAATAAGATAGGGAAATGCAGATAAGGAAATCAGACATGTGCACCAGGCATGTTGCAGTGCCCACCCGGACAGTGTCAGTGACACACAGGCAGGCTACAGGAAAAGGCACAGCTTGCATCCCAGTTCCCCATTGCCAACAATCCAGTCATGGCTTTACACAAACTCCCTCCACCTAATGCTCTTGGCAAAATCTTAATTCACCACAGCATAAGAGCAAGGTCTTTAAAATATTAATAAAGGGTTAAAAGAGAAGCAGCAATATTTGGCTTTCATAAGTGAGACTGCCAGCAGCATCCAAAGGGGATTTACCCAGAGGCTCTGTGCTCAGCTCACATAAAAAAGGCTTCACAACAAGGCAAACCTGAGATGACAAAGTGTACCTGGGAGATTTGGCTGCTCAGGATAGTAAAAGCAAGAGTGGAGAATCCACAGGGACCTCCTGACACTAAGCAGCAAGGTAATAAAACAGCAGAGGAAACAGAGCAGTGCTAAATGATGAAGAGGGGGAAAAAAACCAGCCCCGACTTCATCACTGGGATCTGAATTAGCTGCTAACACACCTGTAAGGAACCTGAGCACTACAAGTAGAAAGAAAACATCAGCTAAATACTCAGTGCAGGTGTTGAGAAGACCTTAAAAGCAGCCATCAAATGCAGGGAATTTGGAGGCAAAGAGGAGAGAACAAAAGGGAGAGTAACGACTCTGCCATGCCATGGAATAATCCCCCGGAGCAGCTCTGCTGCTGCAAGCAAAGAGACACCAAAAAGCCAGTGCCTCTTTGCAGCAGGAAGATGCAGCAGGACAAACACCTGGTGTCCAGCACATGACAACTGAAGGGGCCAGGAGGAGCTGGGCGAGGGCAGAGGAGGAGGGTCGTGTCTGGCACTGTCCAGGGCAAGCCCCGAGGCATCACAGCGGCCCAGAGTCACAGCAAGCATCGGCTGCAGCCCCCCCAGACACGCCGCTGTCACGCAAGACCCACCATTGGCGTCTTCGTAGCTGTGCTGCGGAGGGATGGGGGCACCAGCCTCCCCATCCGGGGGGCTTTCACTGCTGTCCAGCTGTCCCACCGGCGGGGGCCATGGCAGGTCTTTAATGACCTTGATTTCAACTAGATGGGGGGGGTGAGGAGGGTGTGGGGAAAGAGAGAGAAAGAGAGAGAGAGAAAGGGTTTAGAAAAAACCATCAGCAACATCAGAGGCCCACAGAGAAGGAGAGCAGTTGTGGGGGGAAAGACCTGAGGACTAAATTCCAGGGAGCCCTACACCAGCTTGACCACCTCATCCCCTCCACAGCACCAAGCAGGGACAGGCCTGAGGTGGGGCACATTCTCAGCAGAGAGACCCTGCTCCTCCATCAGTTTTTCCAGCCAACCCTCTCTGGGGTTTGGGGGAGCCCACAATCACCCTGTTCCACATACTTGTCTGTCTGGGGGTCTTGGCCAAGCATCCCATTGCTATCTGCCCTGCCTGTGCATCTGTCTTGCCCTAGGCACCTCCCAGCAATCCATAGGGTCCACATTCCCCTGCCAGGCACCAGTGGGTTGCAGCCTTGTGCCAGTAGCAGCTGCCCATCAGCAGGGGTCCCACGGACCCCCCGAAGAGGGAATGGGCCAACGGAGATATTTAGGCATCACTGGAGAGAAAAAACACCCCACAAGACACAGCAGGATCTGCTCTGGCTTCAGAAAAAAACAGGCAGCAGATCCCAACGTGGCCTAGGGAACAGCAACCTGACTCCTTTGGGACTCAGAGCAGGCCAGGAGCGCCCTGGGCAGCACCCGTATGCATATCTACACGTGAACCAGACCTGTGAACACACCACCTCCACCCAGGGATATCAAGCAAGGCAGCTCATCCAGAGCACGGACACCTCAGCACAAACCCAGCCCAGCACGGTGCTCCGTGACGGAGCCGGACACCGAATCCTCGGCACGGGGTGTCACAAGTAGGCCCTGTGACACTGAGCCCAGCACACATATCTCCAGCTCGCAAAAGGAGAACCACTCCCCAACCCCAAATTTCCACACCTCTCTCTGCCATCATCTCTGCACAGTGCCACCAGCCTGAGCACCCTCAGCACCAGCTGCAGCACAGACACACAATGCTGCAATTAAAATGCATCCTAGATAAGAGCGTAGCAATTAGCCAGCACCGGCAAGGAGCCAGCGCTAATGCACAGCATGGATTTCCTCATTACCAAACACAAACACAATCGATCCCTCAGCACGGATAAATAGGTCAGGAGGCTGGACGAAGGCTCCTTGGGTATCCTCCTGCCCTGAGGAAGGAGGGATCTGCTTGAATCCAGGGTTGAACCTACCCCTGCAACGCAAGGTTGAGGGTGTTAATTTGCGCCAGAGGCTGTAATTGGTCAAAGCATGGAAGAGGCAAGGGGACACAGGTGTTGGACAGGCAGCTCTATCCATCACTGTCCAGCCTGGCTCCCTGCTCAGAGAAACAGCTTCTGCAAGAGCACAAGCACTCCCTGAGCCATGGAAATGCAGTGATCAACATTACTGACCCCCAGAAGATGAGGGAACCCCAAAGATCCAGCTTCCCAAAAAGCGTTTGCTTTATGGCTGCTCCCATCACTCACCCGCAAAGGCTTTGGAGATCCGCTCCTTCTTCCATTCCCAGGGCTGGTCATATTCCTCCGGTGGCCGCTCATCATCCTCGGGCAGCCGGGACTCCCTGGGCCGGGGGCACGCTGGGCAGTCACTGTCCATGTCCAGCACAGGCTCATAAGGAGTGTCGTAGAGGTGCAGCGGCCGGGCGGGAGCCTCCCGTAAGCCCTTCTGGCGGATCTCTAGCCACAGAAGAGGGAGAAGACCATGAGCCTTCTGCCCCACGGTCCCCAAAACTGTGCTACGTGACAGGGCTCAACCTCACCCGTGGGTGAAATGGGGTGGGGAGCACCAGCAGAGGAGGAGACAGCGAGCGGCTGCCAGAAGCAGGAGAGCTGCTCGGCAGCACCAAGGTCTCCAGAGTACCACACTTCCACTCCTGGACAGCCTGGCAAAATGGGGTCCATGGGGACAGAGTACCCTGAGCCTGATTTCCTGCAAGCAGTGAGGCTGGGTGTCTCCCCCGGACATGCAGAGTGGTCGGTTTAATAAAATGCCCTTCCCTCAAGCAAAACAAAGTCTCTCCCATAGGCACAAGCGACCTCTCCACTGCTTGCTGGTTTTTCCAAGAAATATAATGGCCTATTTCAAAAAGCCACATGAGCTTTCCAGAAACCACTTGCTCCAGGAAAACCACAGAGCTGCAAAGCAGAGCCATAGTCAGCATGATGACCCTGAGCACTGCCTTCAGGAGCACACGCTGCCAGCTCGCCAGCTCTCCAGTCCTAGACAGGCCCACTGGAGGCCCCGCTGCTGCAGCAGACACAGCATGTTCTGGCCCAGTCCTAACTGAATTAAATAGCTCTGACATCCATCTTAGTTTTAAGCCAGATACATGGAATGTCAGGTCTCTCCTGGCTCAACCTGACAATTGGTGTCCTGGGGGACAGCATTGCAGGGAGAGATGTGCCTGTAGTGCTCAGACACCCAGCACACGAGGATAAAGCTGGGACAATTTGCCTCCAAAATGACTGCCCCCTCCCACAACCATCACCCAGGTTTGCCTTATGTGGGGGAGCTGATGCCATCACAGGCTGCAAGGAACAGAGTACAGTGGCCACAAAACTCAGGGACCAGAGGTGTAAAGAGTGGCCTTTGTGTGATGCCTTCCACCTTACCAGCCATCATCTTCTGGGCTTCATATGGCTCCATATATCCGTCATTTTCCATCACCTTCTCCAGCCCTGCCTGGCTACCTGCCACCTGTGCCGCATCAAAGGGATCTGCGTAGTCCTCCAGAACAGCCAACTGAAAGAGGGGAAGAATGGGAAAAGGGTTAAGGCACTCTCTGCCTTTATTGGGAGGTGGAAGGCAAAGTTCACCATGAGCTCCTCAGCAGCCACCGAGAACCCAAACCCACATCATGGCAGCCCTGCAGAGCCCTGCAGGCAGCTGACAGCTTTCCAGGCACCAGCACTCGGCCGTGGAAATGCTCCAGCCTTTGTCCCGAAAGCTGAGATGGAGCCAAGCAGAGCAGAAGGCAGCTCTGCTCCTCCCTCACCATCAGGCCCTGACTGCCAGCACCCACATACATGCCCTGGCCAGGTCCCCACCGTGGCACAGGGCTGCCAGCAGTGCTGCACCCCCTCCACGGCACACAGATGCTCTCCTGCACAGAGCCACATTTCCTTTCCCAAGGTGGAGAAGAGGCACGGATCCCAAAACAGGGGTGTCAGCTGGCATCGGCACAATTAAGAACTCACAGGTTATTTTCCAGGGCTCCTGTGATTTCATTTGAAGAGCTTTTCTAACAAAAGGGCAAAGAATAGCCCATGGCTTCCTCTCCACTCCTTCCCAGGCCTCACAGAACCCCCAGACACATCTTAAGTAAGACAAGATAGAACCTTCCTCCAGGAAGCAGAACCAGGAGCTTTTCAAATGCTGTCACAAGGTCAGCATTAAATTTCTGAGATTTGCACTTATTTGTGAAAAGGAGAGGATCCTGCAGTAGGATGGGGCATGTCCCAGAGCTCAGTTCCCTCCAGCACTGGAGCCACATTCCCGCTGCAGCACCTCAGCGGCCCCCCAGTCAGAGCACCTCACCATGTGACACTGCAGTCCCCAAGAAGCTTGGAGCTGTACACCCACCTCCAGCCCCCCAAAGCCCGCTCCCAAAGTGGGGCCAGGCGTACCCAAGTACTTCAACAGGGTCTGGTCACCTACCAGGACAAAAACCTCCGGCTTGGGGGGATTTGTACCACAAAACGAGCTATGCAGATGCCCCACAACAAGGACCAAATGTCCCAAGCATAGTGTGGCAGCTAATCCCACCTGGTGCCAGGCTCCATCCTCACCGCAACGCTGCCCCTGCTCCTGGCCAGCCACGGAGACCACGGCTGCTCACACATTCCTCTGCAGCTCCAATAATCAGCTTAAAACAAAAGATTTCTCCCTCCTTCCTGCGCAAAATGCCCAACAATAGCCTGTGACAGAAAACCCAGCAGGAAAAGGGAACAGGAACTGGAACTGTAAACACCTCCATGCAGTCCCAAGACTTGGCATCCCTTTGAGGTACATGAGGCACATGGCTCTCCGTGCTTCCCTAAGTGTCCCAGCTCCATGGACAGCTGATGCGTGGGGAACCGGGTCAGCTCTCCAAGCCTGGTCCCTCCATGCCGGGGCATGAGAAGGCAGCCTGATGATCTCCAGACCACATCCCAGCTGCCCCACAGGAGCAGAACAGGGCTCAGACACGGGAGCTGCAGATGCTCTCATCCCTCGGCAAGGCAGCAGAGGACAGACGGTGTCAGAGTACTGGCTCCACCCCAGGCAGGGGCCAGCGAGCCAGGACAGGGCTGCAGGAGCAGCCACCCCCCAGCTTTGCAGTGGGAGACAGGCAATCTGCTCTCAGCTCTATCCTCCAGGGTGACATGGCATCACTCAGGCCCTGTCAGGCACTGGGGACATGAAGGAGCAGTGCTGAGCCCAGGAGTCTGCAGCTCTTTGCTTGTCACCACCAGGCTGAAATTCCCCACGGGAAAACACAAGTTGCTGGTGACTTTTACAGCTGCTTGGCCAACCAGGACCTGCTCCCCACCTGCTGCCTGCGAGGTCTCAGTGAAGCCAGGAGATCCCACGGCCTCTCCCATGCCTCAAAAGAGGCAGAGGCTCTTGCTGCGCCTCAACACCTGCAGAGCACAGCCCTGTGACAGCAACAGCATCTTCACACATGTGGAAGACGGGGACACACTCCTCCAAGACAGTGGAGGCACAGATACGCCAGCAGCGCCCCTACACACACAAACACACCAGCCAAGGCGGTGAATGGGCAGTGAAAGGGCAGCACTGTGTCCAATGCCAACTCTTAAGAGAGCTCTCATGGCTCCAAGCATGCTGGGAGGGCTGTGAAATGCAGTTTGCTGATGTTCCTGGGGTAAGCTGTCTGTTCCTCAGGCCCCAAGATCAACCTGACCACATCAAACCTGCCATGAATCCCATTTCCTAGACAGGCACAGACCTACCTTGCTGCTGGTGCCAGCCCTGGACCCTCCCTGATGGGTGCACACAGAGCAGCTTCAGACAGGGCCCAGAGGCTTCCTGGCATGCAGTGGTCACTGTCATTGAATCATTACAGTTGCAAAAGACCTCCAAGATCATCACGCCCAACCTTATTTTCAAAGGTATTTCCTTGTGTTTAGGTCTGGTTTCCCAGAGAGGAACACACGAGCTCCAGAAGGCTCACAGGGTGGCCCCACACAGATGCTTCCAGGTCTAGAAAGCAGAGGATGTTGAAGAATCCTAACAGGTCTCTGTCAAGACCCCTAAAACTGGGTATTTTGTCTGCAGAAGCTTGCAGAGGCACTCAGCAGAGATTAGATGGACTCTGTTGGCAGAGGATGTGGTTTGCTGGGTTCAGCTTGGACCTAGAGCAAATGGCTCTGATTAGAGGCAAGCTCCTTGGGTTTGGGGGGAGTTTTCCACACTGGTTTGCTTCTCCACTGCCCCAAGGATGCCACTTCATAGACGCAAGGTCTCCCAACTATAGGGTGATGGGAACATAAATCCATTTGTTTTTTAAATGGTTAGAAATTATAGCAGAGAGTCACAGAAAAGGTGGGAAGGCAATTACTGCCTGCAGGAGCACCACAACCTTGGGATGCACAAGCAAACCCATGAGATCGGGTACCTCAAGCCCCAAGACTGAGGGGCTGGAGGCCCAGACAGCGCCAGGAAGGGGGCAAACAGCAGGGATCATGCAATGACTGGGCACATCCTAATGCCCTTGGACGTGGGGCCGTATTACGGTTGCCCAGGAAACCACATCTCTGACATTTCCAAATCGGAGTACTGGACTTTATGAGCCGTGCAGGGCTCTCAGCAGCAGCCACAGAGCAAACGGCTGCTCCCGACAGCAGGAGGGGACCACAGCCACTGGCAGGGCAGCTCCCAGGGGTGCCCCAAGGCTCCCCACTTTGGTCAAAGGCCAGGCATTCCCATGCTTTGCCCATGTTCCACGTCGCTGAGGGAGCTGCTCACTGCCTACCAATCCTACCACACGGCTGTGGAGGCATCATCTGCTTATACACAGCACAGGCTTTGCTAGATTTGAAATTATTTGGGTGCAAAGCAAAAGCCTGACATGCAAAGCCACCATCCCAGGGCAGCTCTTGGTGCAGAGCAGACCTTCAGAGAGCAACCATCTGGCACCTGGACACATATTCTGCTTGGGTACAGGTGTTTTTCACGTGTTTTTCTGCCAGAGCAATGCACACCCATATCCCTGCTGCAGCACTGAGGCTGGTCTCGCTCTGTTATACATGCCAACAATAAGGGACAGAAAAGGAAATCAAAACAAAATTAATGCAAAGAAGCAAATCATCACTGGGTTCTCACAGTCAAACTGCTTTTATGCTGCCCACCTGTGAAGGTGACAGATCACAGCTCTTCAAGAGCACTCATGGTTCGGACACCAAAATCCCAGGGCAGAGCTGGGGTTCTTTTCCATCTTGGCCAGAAACATTCCACCTGCCACCACCTTCTGCCATAACAAAGGGTTCTGCTCTACGCAGAGGTTTGCAGAGGATTCCTGGGGAGATCCTCCACCTTAAAAACGAGTTTCCCACCCTGGAGATAATGCACATTTGGGGTCTCCTCAGAAGATCGGTTAAACCGAGCCTGTCATGTGCAAAATTCCTCCAGTTTCACACACCTGGCAGCTTGTCTTTTGGCAGACACTGAAAGCAAACCCAAAAGCAGACACAGCGCTGACCTTCCAAGAAGGGTCTGGTCCATGGCCCCCAGGGGCCAGCTGGGCCAGGCAGGGAGCCTAGGGCTGCACCCGTGGCACGGGAGGAGGGCACGGGGACGGACAGCGCAGCATCGGCATCGCGTAAGATGACTCAGTTCGAGGAGGCTCTCGCAGGAAAGACACACACCCAAGAGCTTCCTGACCGGCTGTTCCCACACCCTGCAGCACTGACCCTGCGCTCCCAGCAAGAACAGCAGCGACTGGTGCCGGTGGGCACAGCACAGAGATGTCCTCAGGCAGATCCCCAAGCCCATCCTAAGCACGCCCGGGGTGCAGGCAGCAGAAGGCCCCTCATCCCATCTCTCCCCATTGCATCCCAGCGGCGTTGCTTCTTGTGCCTAATGCAAACGCAGCAGGGAAGACACCTCCAGAGTACCCACCTGGCTCTGGTGAACCGCACAGGGCCAGTCCATCGTCCACTGCCGTGGGGAAAGGCCTGGCAGACCAAGGACTACCTGTGCTGTCCACACCACTTCCAGCAGAGTTTGGAAAGCAGCACAAGCCACCGCAGAGCTCGCTCTAATGCATCCCCACGGGGTGCTGCGGATCCCACAGAAGGCGCAAGGACGTGACGGCTCGTGCTACAGCAGCAAAGCATCGTGCAGCCCAGGCAGGGAGATTCCTCTACCAAGACATTCCTGCCCGTTCCACTGCCCAGAACAGGCACGACAGCCACACCAGGCACAGGGTGCCCAGGCAACATAGTCAGCCTTCAGCTACAACAAACCACACGGTCTGAGCCAAACCACACAATCAGGAGCCAGTGACTGCTCTTTCCACTTCTCTCCATCCTAATCATCCCCACTTGGAAGGGCTGCATATTTTATTAGAGTGGCTTTCCCCATCAACCCTCTCTGCTCCAGCAGCTTTGTCTGTACACAGAATTGTACTTCTCCTTTAATCTCCAGCATCACCACAACCCAAGGGGTCTGCAGTCTCAGTCTCTGCAGCAGGTAGGGAACAGTGCCCGCAGCCTCTTCCTAAGTCTGTGAGCACTGAGCCCCTGCAAAATCATCATCTCAGCAGAGGCTCCAGCTCAGCTCCAGTATCCCTTCCCTGTTCCAGGACAGCTTGACATCACCAAGAGCAAGGGTCACAAGCAGAAATAATCCCCCAGCAGGCATTTCCATCCTCCTGTACCACCTCCAGGAAGAGCCACCATGATGCTGGAGCAATTGGGGAACCCTTTCACTGCTCAGCCCAGTAGATGAGAGCTGTAGAGGGCTTTTCAGCACAACGGTTGCTCCACTCGGTGGATGCTCCCTGGCTCCTCCACGAAAACTATATTAATGAACAGCTGCAAGCACTATCAAATATTTCCAGTTTTACTCTGGTTTCACTCAGGCTCTGGTGCTCTGTGTCCATCACATACCAGAGCCCTAAAGAATCAGAAGCCTCCTCCCTACAGTGGCACGCAGGAAACTATCAGTAATCTAATCAGCACCTATCTTAGAAAAATGAAGGGTCTTTTTCAGCCTAGCGCTGTTAGCACACTTTCCCCGAATGTATCCCAGCTTCTGACTTTTCTCCAAACTTCTCGGATTCTCCCCAGCCTTTGGATGTGCAAACAGCCTGGCTGTACCTGTCAGCAGTCCCTGCTTCCCACAGCTCTGGCTCAGCCCTTTGCACATCACAGCCCGAGTCCGCACGCTCCAGAGGAAAAACCATCCAGACTGCCTCAGCAAACCAGAGCACCGTGGTGGCACCTCTGGTCCCTACTACCAGTGCCACCCTCCTCATCTCCCTCTGCTGCCTGCAGCAGTCAGTTTACCCAGCTCAAAAGAAGAGCTCTGCTGGGCTACTCCAGAAATCTCCCAAAAAGCAATGAGTCAGTACAGGCAACTTCCCAAGATCCACCAGCAACATGTTTTTCTATCTGCTTAAAACATTCTCTAGCAGATTTTTCCCGGTGCTCATTTCATTGTGTCGCCCGGCAGTGCCAGGACCACGGATGGCATCACTGACTGTATCCACGGCTTCCTCCGCCAGCCAGATCTGCAATCCCGTCGAGTTCGCCCGACAAGCCCCGTCTTGCAGGCGGCAGCGCTAGCGGGCACTAATTACCCCCTCCTGCCTTTATTTGCGCAGTCCCCGCATCAGCCTCTCCTCCAAGAGGAAGGCCCGGTACCAACGACCGCAGCCCCGGCTGGGCTTATCCTCCACCGGGTCTCTGTGCCACCAAGAGCCCACGTCCCCACGGGGAGCTTCTGCCCAGCTCCTACCTCTTACCGAAGATGTTTCTCGCCTCCTTGCCAGCACCGGCAGCTCCAGGCTCTGCTCTCAGCCCTGGAGAAGCC
>VWZN01017393.1:126940-167803 GCA_013396955.1 Regulus satrapa | reverse complement strand
CTTCCCTTCCCTTCCCTTCCCTTCCCTTCCCTTCCCTTCCCTGTCCAGGGTGCTCCAGTTAATGATGTTTTCCAGGGAGAGAAGAGACACTATGAGGAATGTGGTGGTCCATGCAGTGAGAGCCAAGAGGAGAGAAGAGAAGGGAGATTCTCCTCCTACTGCAGGTGGGATAGTCTGTACGATGTGTGAGCTCTGTCAGAGACAAACCCAGATTTGGGGACAGAGTAGGGTGGTGTTGAGCACACGGGGGGACAGTGTCTGATGGCTCCACGTGGCTTTGCAGGGTGCCACTGGCTGGTCTCTGTCCCCACAGCAGGTGACAGTCAGCGTGCTGGGTTTCTCACTGTGGCCCACCTGTACCATGCTGCTGGAGGTGCTCGGGGCAGCCGTGGTCACGGCCTGGCTCTGGTGGGTTGGCTGCAGGGGGTGGTTTGGCTTGGCTTGGGCTGATCTTCCATGCCTACCTTCTGTGTCTCTCATGTCTCTGGCACGTGACTCCCCAGGAAGGCCCTGCGGCCAGCATCCAAGGCAAAGCATTTCTGCAAAGCTCATGCCAAGGTGTTCAGAAGAGTCGTCCTGGGGCTGCTTGGAGTAGGTGAGAACTTCCTGTCACTGAGACTCCACATCCCCACCCCTTTGGCTGGCTGTGCCTCCAGACTCCATTTACTGAACGCTGTTAAGTGTGTGGAGGTTGTATCCACTCCCAGCAGCCTCACTGCCCCCTCCTCACTCCACCACTGCTGCCCAGTTCTGTCTTCACCTCACTGCAGCCCTGTCCTTTCTCTACCTGCCCAAAGGATTTACTGTGTCCTTTCTGCTCCCTGCTGGGAGGGTGCTCTTAAGGTCTCCTCATGCAAAGATGGGATCCTCGAGGGTGGCCAGGGCAAGACATTGGGAGGAAATGAACCTCATGGTTGGCCCCAGAGAGTTACGAACCAGTGATCTGACCACCCTGTTGTTTCTGACATTCTGACAATGTGCCTTCTCCAGCCTACCTGTGCTACTTCATTGCGGCCTGTTACCTCAACTTCCAGCGAGCCCTTGCCTTGGTGGTCATGACTGCCGTGGTTGCCTTCTTCATCTGCTGGGACATCTTCCAGAAGCACTGTGGGGCAAAGGTTCTGCTGCTCCTCCGCCCTGTTGGGAAGTGTTTCCAAAAGTCCTGGCCGTGGCTGAAATGGTGAGTCAGGAGAAGGTGGGGCCAGATCCCTCCCTGGACCTGGGTTCCTTCCCATGGCTCTGCCAGCACAAGCACAGCTGATGGCAGCAGGCGTGTGCTCCAGTGCCGTGCTGGCACCTCACAAATGGCGAGCGTGTTCCAGCCTGGGGAACACTCAAAAGCCATTGCAGAAATGTCTTGCTGCTCTGCCTCAGAGGCGTGTTGGCCGTTCACACCCCTCACTTGTGCCTGAGCCCCAGGTTTCTTCAAATACATGGACCCTGCGGTGGCGATCCCATCACAGTCGGCTCCTGCCCTTCATGAGCTTCTCTCCCTGTGGGGACATCATCTTGCTGACACTCTGGGGTTTCCTTTGCAGGCTCCTGTGGGTGGCCCTCCTGGCAGGCCTGATTGTGTGGCTGGTTTTGGACACTGGCAGAAACCCAGAGCAGCTCATCTCATTAGGTGGCTTCTGCTTTTTGGTGCTGTTCCTGTTTGCCTTCTCCAAGCACCATGGTGCGGTATGTGTTTCAGGTGTGACTTGACCATCAGTCCCCTCACAGGAGTGGCCACCCAGCACTGGGGGACAAGCACTTCATTCCCCCTGGCATCCCCTTCTCTGGAAGAAGCAGAAGCCCAGCAGATCTGGGCACAGCCTGGGGAGCTGAACTGGTTGGGTCCCAAGGCCACCTCGCTGCTCTTCCATTCCTCTCCCACCTCCCATCCTCACCTTCATCTGCACCCACTTCCCATCGCTCTCCTTCCCACTTCCCAACCTAGGACTCCTCTGATTGCCTCTGTCCTGTTTTCTGCCATCTCCCTCACAGTGGGTCAGAGCCAGAAACCCAGCACCAGACCCACACCTGGGCTTCAGGTGCCTTGGGAGAAAGTGATTGAAGTCCTGGTGGCTTCCAGCCCAAACTGCCGCAATGCTTTGGGCAGTTCCTCCATCCTGCTCCTCCAAAGGGTTATTGAACAGACAGTTTCTAGTCTAGGTCTGTGCTACCAGTCATCATAAGGTCTTTGTGTTTGTATCCTGGCTCAGCCTGGCAGGTTATGTTCCAGCCAGTTCCAGTCTCACCAACTCATTTCTGGCCCTGTAACCAACCCACGTTTGTCAGTTTCTGTGACACTTTGTCGGTCTCCCCATGATCTTCACCCCGGGGCAGTGTGTGGTGTTTGCCATGTGCTGCTGTTGCAGCAGCTGGAAACCAGAGGGGGAAGCCTGTAGGCCTTGAAAACATTTCAACTCCTGTTCTGCTTTTTGTCCCCAGGTGTCCTGGAGAGCCGTTTTCTGGGGACTTGGTTTGGAGTTCTTACTTGGACTCTTTGTCCTCCGAACCACTCCTGGCACCCAAGCGTTCCAGTGGCTGGGAGACCAGATCCAGGTACTGCATCTACTCATCCCATCCTTTGCTTGTACCCCGAGATTTACAGGAGCAGCAGAGTGTGGGGTGGACAGGGGACATGGCAGGCATTGCACGCTCGCCAACACTTCTGTTTGGGACTGAAGGGAAGCCAACTCTTCCCTGGTTTTCTGCAGCAGCCGAGAGCCCTCGGTGTGCTCTCCCTTCCAGGCTGTAGCAGAGCCCTGTGGCTTTGGGACAACCCACCAGTATCTCAGGTCTCAGAGGGTCATTCTCGGGTGTGAAGTGAGCTGTGGGACTGGGGGCACAGCACCTCACTAGGCAGAATGAGATATCAGGGAAGGAACTGATGGAGATCTCTGTCTTACTGTGTAACTTCTTCCCTTGCAGTACTTCCTGGGCTACACCACAGCTGGCTCCAGCTTTGTCTTTGGGAAAACACTCATTGAAGAAGTCTTTGCCTTCCAGG
Source organism: Regulus satrapa (assembly GCA_013396955.1). Taxonomy (NCBI): domain Eukaryota; kingdom Metazoa; phylum Chordata; class Aves; order Passeriformes; family Regulidae; genus Regulus; species Regulus satrapa. The sequence continues at coordinate 164,808 of VWZN01017393.1, read as the reverse complement.
TCAGCCAGGAATGGGGAGTGGGGAGGTTTTCTTTAGGTCTGCCTCTTTGCTGGAGAGCACAGAGCCAAATGCAGCCAGATCTGCTGCAGTAGAGCTCAGCCATCTCAGAGATGGATCTCCCTCAGCTGTGTATCCACCTGTGGACTTCCTCGGTGCCATGGAGGATTTGCAGTGGTCCCTGTCCCTCGTGCCAGCCTGGCTGAGTGGTGTGGCATCCCAGCAGTGCCACACCATGCCCAGCCTGGTGCCCACGGGTGCTGGAACATGTGGCTCAGCTCTCCTTTAACCCTGTTCTTTGCCTGCAGACGCTGCCCATCATTGTTTTCTTCAGCTGTGTGATGTCCATCCTCTACTACCTCGGTGTCATGCAGTGGCTTATTCTCAAGGTAGGGCCTCACTGCTACTTCTGGGATGGCAGTGGAAAGGAGAAGAACCTGTTGGGCTCTCTGTCTACTACAGTCAGCTGAGAGATGTCCCAGGAAAATTGTCATGGTACTAATTTGGGGTGATTTGTCCTGCTTAAAAGAATAGACACAACCCCTGTCTTCCTAGCGCGTCCTTCTCAGCAGGCTGAAAGAACTGAACCCTAGAGCTGATGTTTCCACCTGGTCTGGGGGTGCTTCCCAGGATTACCTCCATGCAGGGGCCAGACAGTGCCTGGCGTTGTGGGTATGGTGGCAGGGTCCAGGAGCCTCTGTCGACACAGTGACCTTGTCTTTCCCCAGATCTCCTGGCTGCTTCAAGTCTCAATGGGCACCACTCCCACTGAGACTCTCAGTGTGGCAGGGAACATTTTTGTGGGACAGGTAAGATCCTGGGCAGCAGATCCAGCTCCTTAGAGCTTGCAGCTGAGCCCGCCTGGGGAAAGGGTTTTCTCCCTCCCTGTGAGACCCCCGGCCCTGTGTGGCCCCATCCCAAGGACGGCAGGGTTTTCTCTTCATCAGACCGAAGCCCCGCTGCTCATCCGCCCGTACCTCCCAGACATGACCCTGTCAGAAATCCACGCTGTGATGACTGGCGGCTTTTCCACCATCGCAGGCAGCGTGATGGGTGCCTACATATCCTTCGGGGTGAGTGCACGAGCAGTTGGATCCACGTGCTCCCTGCTGCAGGGTACTGACATGAAAGGACTGCCTTGGACTGGAGGAGGAGAGAAGACCCCCAGCAGGTGCCTCATGGTTCCCTTCCATGAGAGCAGGGTGTCCAGACTCACCTTGTCCCAAAGCCCCACCTTTGCTGGCCTGGCCAGAACCCTAGAGCCCTGCCAGGGAGAAGGCAGTGCTATGGGACCCTTACCGTGTGTCCCTGCACGGCAAGCAGGGTAAATCCCCCGGAATCATGGGATAATATAGCCTGGAAAGACCCTCTGGAGGGTTCTCTGATCCACCTTCCTGCCAACTGAGGTTATGGCAGCCGAGGGGATGCCCAGGGCCTTGTCCAGGTTGGTGGTGAACATCCCCTGGATGGAGATCTCCCCCACCCTCTCTGGTTTCCCCCACAGGTGCCTCAGACACAATTTTCCCTTATATCCAACTGAAACTGTGCCTGTGATTCTCAGCTCTTCAGTGGCTATCACTGAGCAGTGTCTCCCCTCCAGCTCCTTTTTAAATAGAAACAGCAATACCCAGCCCCTCCCTCTTTTCTCCCAATGGAACAATTCCTGCTCCTCCAGCATTGCCTGGGCACTTCTGGCACCAAGCCCCCAGGGATGCCCTCTCCAGTTCATCAGTGCTGCTGCCCGAGCTCCTGCTATTTAAACATTAATTAGTGTCCTTAAATGGGGAACCAGAGGTGGAAGGTCAGAGAAATGAGACATTGCCAGGAAAAGGGTGAGGCTGGGAGCTTGGCCCTTCGTCAGCAGGTAGGAATTAACAGTGTTATCCAACCTACTGCTCTGATACCGGTGAAAAGGGACAAGGAAGGGACAAGAGCTATTATGATTAAGTCACACAGCAGGAGAGATTAACACCACCAAGGCTACAATTGCTGCAGCTCCAGCAATCGCCTCCAGCCAGGCGAGCTGCCCCGTGCAGGCTGGTTAGATGGGAAAACCAGCCAATATTCCCACCTCGAGCAAGTGGAGAGCCCTGAACTGCCCCGGGTGTCACTGGGCTGCTGGCAGCCACGTGCTGGCATGCCCTGGGGTGGCAGTCGTGGGGCACAGAGGTGCCTATGCCTCTGCTCTGCCCCCTGCAGATTGATGCGGCATCGCTGATCGCAGCTTCTGTGATGGCTGCGCCCTGCGCCCTGGCCATGGCCAAACTCGTCTACCCTGAAGTGGAGGAGTCCAAGTTCAAGGGCAAAGCAAGCATCCGCATCTCCAGTGGGTGAGTGCGTGGAGAGGGGCAGCGGAGTGGGGCTGGATGTGTCCTACTGCAGGGAAGCCGTGGGGGCACTTTGGGGCACAAGTGGGCCCTGCAGGTGGCCCAAGGCTGGGAGGGCCTGTGGTGTGCACGCATCCACGGAGCGAGCGCTGACCCGGCACGGGGGATGCCCAGCCGGGTGAGTGCATTGGGGTCTTTTTTCATGCAGGGAAGAGCAGAACATTCTGGAAGCTGCTAGCAATGGGGCTGCCACGTCTGTGGGGCTCGTGGCCAACATTGCTGCCAACCTCATCGCCTTCCTGGCCGTGCTGGAGTTCATCAACGCTGCCCTCCGCTGGTTCGGGGAGATGGTAGACATCGAGGGGCTTTCCTTCCAGGTATCCCCAAGAGCAGACCCATGGTTTGAGCCGCCAGGTCCTGCACCCCTCACCCATCCCCACCTTTGCCCGCTGCCTCGGTGGGCTGCTGAGACCCTGGCTGGGTTTTTGGCAAGCGCTGCCAAGATGTCCAGTCCGGAGGTTGTGCAGGTCAGCTCTGAGTCGCTCCCTTCTGGGATGCTTTTCCCAGGTGATCTGCTCCTATGTCCTCATGCCTTTGGCCTTCCTCATGGGGGCAGACTGGGCAGACTCACCGGTGGTGGCTGAGCTCCTGGGGATCAAGATCTTCCTGAACGAGTTTGTGGCGTACCAGCAGCTGGCCACGTACAAGAAGAACCGTCTGATGGGCCTGGAGGAGTGGGACGGGAGCCGGAAGCAGTGGAGAGCTGTGAGGGGCACCTGCCACCCTGCCAGGCACAGGGCAGGGACAGACAGCTGGAGTGGGGCACGGGACCTGCCCTGACAGATGGGTGGTGGGCAGGCCGAGGATTTTAGAAACATTTAGTTTGGAAAAGTCCTCCAGGATGATGGTCCTGGGAGTGGGAGGGCAACTATGTTCAGTTACACTTGGATGTTTGCTAATGACTGGGTGTGGGAGGAAGGAATCAGTGAAGCCCTTTCCCATTTATCCTGCTCCTTGATGGGACAGACCATGGTGCTACTCTTCCAGGGAGAGCCTTCATCCTTGCCCCCCAAAATAGCTGCCAGAGAAGGGGTTGGGGTAGGACCCTTCCCTCTGTCATGTCTATCTGGGAGCTCCAATGTGGTGCTCAGCTCTGGGTGCTCTGGGGCTGCTCCTGGACAGAGGTGACTATCCCCTGCTGCTGTGCCCTCCAGGAGCGAGCCGAGAGCATCACCACCTTTGCCCTCTGTGGATTTGCCAACCTCAGCTCCATTGGCATCACTCTCGGAGGCCTGGGTGAGTGTGACCTATGTCCTGAGTGCCTGGGCACTTGGGAGTGGGATCCTGGGTTAGGGAGCAAGAGCTCAGCTGAGGCAGGAGGAGTTTGCTGCCCTCAAGCTTCCATGTTTGAAGAAATGTTTTGCACTGCACCTATGGGCAAGAGCATGTCCCCTCAAGCCTGCGTGCTACCCAGCCAGGGGAAAGAGCAGAGACTCCAGTGCTGGAGTGCTCAGGGCTGTGGTGCATCACCCACGGGTGCAGGCTGGGCACAGTGCTCTGCCAGGACTGGCACACTGGGGACTGGGAACACTACATTCTCCAGACAGGAGATGGGGTGGGCAGGGCCAGCTCAGGACCGAGGACACGTCCCTGTCTGTGCCCCACCCAGTGCAGAGGTGGAGCAAGGATGTGTCTCACCCCACTGTCTGTTGTGCCCCACAGCTTCCATGGTGCCTGAGCGCAAGGGTGACTTGGCCTCCGTGGTGCTGCGGGCCCTGCTCACTGGCATCTGCGTCTCCTTGCTCAATGCCTGCCTGGCAGGTAGGTCTCTGCCCATTGCCAGCAGGGCCAGAGAGACCCAGGGAGGGACAGGCACAGGGCTGAAGACTCCATAAATGCAGCCTTCAGGGATGAGATGGCTGGCCTGTCCCCCCGTGGCTCTGCCAGAGCCTTCAAACCCTGATCTCCCCTCATGGCTCTGCCAAGGGCAGCCCAAGCCCAGCAGCTCTCCTGGGGCCCCACATCCTCTTCTGGGCTGGAACACTTCAAGGACAACTTTTGGAATATTGCAAGGAGCTCCCTAAAATCTTGGGGGGGGTGGTGGGGTGTGAGTCGGGATGGCTCATGGGACCTGCACAGTCCCGGGTACAGGATTTACAAGCAACTATAATCAGGGTGTGGGATTTGTGAGCAGGCACAGGGTACAGGACTCACAGCTCGCTTGGGGTATGGAATTTGGATCCATGGTCCCTCAAGTCCCAACAGGAGACCTTGTCCCTCAGGTCTCCTCTATGTGCCAACAAAGGTGGGTGACTGCGCGCAGTTCTTCAGCACCACCAACTTCAGCTCGACCAGCTACACTATGTACACCTGCTGTAAGCAGCTCTTTGCCAGGTGGGTGTGAATGCCAGGAGCCATCTGGTCCTGCTCAAGGAGCCAGGTGCTGGGGCAGCAGCTTCTCCTCATCCGCTGTCTCTCCTTCCAGCACGGTGCTCCACAATGGGACTCCCTCCTTCACGGGATCCTGGGCTGAGCAGGCAGAGAGTGTGCTGTGGCTCACAGAGTGCTGTGGGCACTACAACCACACGTCCTGTGCAGGGACAATCTAGAACTGGGGGAACACCAGGGCCTACGAGGCCTATCCCCAAATGTAGAAAAAACCCCAACAGAAACCTGAACATTTGGTATTCTTCACTCCAGTGCGGACGGACAGCTGCATGCACCTTGCAGCCTGCAGCCCTAGGTGCTGTGGACACAAAGGAGCAGCTCCCAAATAAATTATAACCCTTGTGTGCTTGCCCTCAGACTGCTTTGGGCCCCTGACTATGGCTGTCCCACACAGCACAAGGTCTTTTGCTGGAGCTGCAAAGTCAGACCTTACAAGCTGAGCCCATCTGCTGCCAGCATTAGGCTCTGGCCGCCCTCTTCTCCCCCAGGTGCCATGGATGGGGGAAAGCCATAGCTTGAGGATGTCTCCTTCCCCATACGCAAAGCCAACGCATCCCACTGTACTTGGGTGCACTTCTCCCAGAGGGACCACAGTGCCAGGGAACAGGCCAGTCCTTCTCACTTTATTGCACTCGAGAGCACCCGGTCGCCAAGGCAGCCATGTTACATTGGTATTTTACAGTCACCCAACAACAAAGGACCAGGAGCCCAGAGCATGCCACGCTCCCAGCCCGGCCCCTTCCCTCCATCAGGCTGCACTGAGCAACTGCTTGGGGACCCCACCCTGCAGGGTGATGTCACTGGCACCCAGCACCCTCCTGCTATGCCCTGAGGAAGGGGATACTCTGCAGGGTGATGGAGCAGACAGCTTCGATGTCTGTCCATCACTGCCTCGAGCCGGGGGCAGCAGGATCTGGAGTGGGTACTGCCAGCTGTCGCTGGAGTCCAGCATGTGCCAAGCAGGGGTGATGCTGAGCACCAGACTGTGCTGTGGGGCTCAGGCATGCAGGGTCTGTGTATGGCACGGGGGCAAGGAGGAGTGAGTGCGGTGGGGCAACACCCCCACACGCCGAGGCAGAGCCAGGCATGGAGGAGAAGTCGCCCCTTTGTCCTGCTCCCAGGTATCCCATGTGAGGTAGAGCTTCCTTACCGTAGCACTGGCCACTATCCAGAGCAGCATGGCCACCCTCAGCAGCCACCCAGAAAGGGGGTGGGAGACTTCCCTGGGAAGCAGGGGAGGGCAGGGGTGCAAAATCCCATCCCTGTGCAGCTGCTGGCAACAGTGCAAACACCCCAACCTGGAACCAGCCAGCACCCCAGAGCCCCATACCATAGCAGAGGAGCCCTGCAGCAACTGCTGGAACCCTCTGCAGGAAAAGGGGTGCGCCAGGGCACAGGGGACTGCTTGGACACTGGTGGGGTTCTCATCCTTGACAGCATTGGCAAGGCTTGGCCCAGACACTTTATGGGGACATAGAGAGGGACAAGAGGTGCTGGGGGCTAGGAGGGTGTCCAGGACTCCCAGTTTGCTGGGGAGCCAGGCAAGGACACACCACCTGCAAAGCCCGAGGGAGTAGCTCTGCCCCTGCCTTAAGGGAAGGCCTGGGGAAAGTTGAGAGAGGAAAGCGAATCGGAGTGTGGAGAGGCACAGGGCCCCACAGGCTCCAGAAGCAGCTCCTGTAGAGAGGTTCTGGGGAGGTGGCCTGTGGCTCACAGCCCCCGTGGCCCCGGCCCAGCCGCTCACAATTAGCACACACCACACAATGCAAGCGCCGCGGGCCAGGCAGGAGCCCCACGGAGGAAGGGCCACTGCCAGGGTGTCCCCTTCCCACACCGGTCAAGGGCTGGGCCCAGGCTGGGGGCCAGAGCAGAAATCTCAACTGCAGCAGCTCTCACTACTGCGGGCAGCCAGCTCTGTTGCTCTCTCCTGACCTGGGTTTGCAGGCTGTTGGGGCCTCCCCTGTTTCTGCAGCTCTCCGGGAGCTCTTGGGGCTCACAGAAGCCTTGCGGGTGCCCTGAGGACTTGTCAGTACCTTCTTCTGGAGCTGGGGGCTGGACTGGGCAGACTTCCTGCCCAGGGAGGGACTCTTGGAGCCCTTAGGTTTGGCTGGCTCCAGCATCTTCAGGCCCAGGATGCTGCAGTAACGATTGCACCTGTGAGCAGCCGGGAACTGCTCCAGCAGGGAGGGGAAGCAGCTCTCCTTCAGCCCCTGGTACCTGCCAACACAGCCATCCTCAGCTCCTGCTTTGCGCCAGGATCTGCCCCACCAGAGCAGGGAGGCGAGGATGGAGCCTGACCACGGTTATCACCATGGCCCTTGCCAGGTAAGCGGCAGAGCTGGGGACAGCCAGGGCCACCCTGCTCCAGAGCTGAAAGTCACTCACCCTTTCAGGTTGGTAGCAATCCGCACGTTGGTCAACTTCCAGCCCACTCCTGTAATTTAAGAGGACAACCAGTCTCTGTCCAGAGTAGGACAGCCACCAGCACTAAGCGCAGGTCATTGCCCTGGACAGAGGGCATGAGGGGGAGAGAGGAAGAAGGGCAAGCCTGGGGTTTTTCTTTCTTTCCCAGGCTGGAGGATGGTGATGGGTGATGGGCACCACACAGGAGATCCCTTTACCTTCCATGTCAGTCACGAGGATGTTTCCATTAGTCCACTGGTAAACCCAATGCTGGAAGGTGCAGCACTTGAGCACAATCTCCGAGGTGCCTCGTGCCACCAAGCTGCCATCTCTCTCAGTGACACAGTACTGCTCGCAGGGCCTGCCAAGGTCCTCCTCCATCGTGGCATAAGGGATGTTGTTGGCCGGACGATAAACCAGGTACAGAGGAATTATCCTGTGCGGGAGTTCACAGACAATGTCAGCATTGTGAGCTCTCCCTCCTCTGCAAATGAAGATTCACACCATAGTCTACAACCCAGGCTTTTGCCTTCCTCCCAATATCTCTTTGTGGGAGTGGAGTGCACTGCCTTTGGGATGCCCCATCACCCACAGGGAATCCTCCCACCGTCCCCTGCAATGCTCTGCCAGGGCATCAAGCCAGTGGAGCTGCAGCACATCACTTACTCAGGCACCGCTCCAAAATCAGGGACGGCTCGTGCCTCAGCAGCAAAGATCTTACAGTACTCACGGCTGGAGTTTTGGACTTTACATTCCTGGAAGTGCAAACAGAAGAGTCAAGAACCTGTCCCATCTTGCACCAATGCCTCCCTGGGACCACTGCCAATTGTTTCCCTGTCCTTGCGGTCAAAGGGTGATGGGAAAGTCCTGAGCGGCTCCACGTTACTCAGATGGAAGAGTTGAAGCCACAAATGGCAAGGACATGTCCAGCTTCCCCGGCTAGACCACTCCAGGGCATTCCAAAAGTGGAAGGAAATAGCAAAAGTGGGCACAGAGCTGGGGACTGTCTGGGGACCAAATCACGGGTGAGGAAAGGTGGGAGGGAGAAAGGTGGATGGTGGCCCACAAGGATGCCCACCTGGATAGTGATATCATAGTTCTTCTCGATAAGGCTGTTCTCATTCTTGGTCCCAAAGACGATAAAATTGTGCACTTTGATGACGCAGGTGTGGCCGGACTCAAAGACGGGCTCCAGGCCGTAAATGGCTCTGGCACGGCAGGCTTTGCGCAGGAAACCAGCGCCCACTTCCATGTCCTCGCTCACCACGCGCCCGAAGAGCTTATCCCCCCAATAGCCTGCATCAGCCAAACCCTTGGCAAACACCATGGGGGTCATCTCGATCTCCTCTCCAACTGCTGGGGGGAAGAGCTGGTGAGGGGGGGACAGCATGGGCACGTCCTGCTCCTGCCCCAGAGCTGCCTGCCCCACTCAGCAAGGGGCAGAGTCACAGCTCATCATGTGGCCCTTACCTTCAATCTCTTCCCGCAGGATAAATCCCGACAACACTAGAGGAGACAGAAAGCAAAGAGGTGTCAAGGTCCTGCCAGGATCCCATCTTGCCCCATGCACTTGCACAGCTAGGGATGGCAGGAAGGATGGTGGGAATCAATTGGCACACAGAGGCAGAAGCACCTCACAGAGGTGGTGTTACAGAAAGTGCCAAGGCTCCCCCACTGCAGCCTGGCGCCAAGCCTTCTCTGCAGCTGGCCACACCACCCCATGGCACACCCAGGCAGCTGTGAGAGGCTGCCGAGGGCTCCTCACCTTCTGGGCTGAGCAGGAAATCTGTGGAGTCGGTGCCATACTCGTTGCTGATCACACAGCGATAGACTCCGCAATCCTTCTGGGATGCCTGCACAACAGCCAAAGCTGCCTGGCCCTCATCGCCAGCACTGGAAAACAAGGGAGCACAGCCACATCCCCGTGTGGTGGAGGGGGCCACATGGGAGCCTTGTGACAGCCACTGTGTACTGTACAACATACTGCCCTTGGGGGGATGGAAGAAGGCTACGAATGAAGGCATCCCAAGGGCAGCCCAGCTGCTCTCCCAGCATGTCACAGCATCAGGAGTCCTGCCCTGTGGTTTGTACTAACAGAGATGCTTATCCTCCAGACAAGCCCTGCAAAAAATCTGGTCAGGATTGGGCTGTAGACTGATAAAGGTCCTTGTCCCTGAGTGAGGCTGGGTCAGGGCTTCACAGGGGGAAGAGCTGGGACCCTCATCCTGAGACTCACTGGCTGAGCAGGCTCTGCTCTGTTCTGCTGGAAGGCAATTGCTGCCCCAGCTCAAATATCCGACCAGGAGACAATTTTTGCCCCAGAATCACCAAACTCATATATACTCATTATAAAGGGAGCTCAGGGGACACCAATGGCATCAGGCAAATCCTAAGTGATGTGGACAGTATTTCTACAAAAATCCTCTGGGCTTGAGAACAAGCTGCTCTTCATAGTAGGCCCAAAGGATGCAACCAGCCACCCAGCTGTCTGAATATGCTCTCCCTGTGCAAGGGCAGTGCCAAGGGCTAGAGAAGACACAGCCAGAACTGCTTTTCCAAGCAGTGGTTGCATGGCAGACCCTCTCAGCACTGCTGAGAGGTTACCACCCTCACATGGATCCTCTGGGGTCCCAGTTTTGCAGTTCACATCACTCTTGATTTCTGTGATGGGTGTAACACCTTGTCTGCCCTCCCCAAGGTTTGTGTACGCAAAGCAGACACTCTAGATGGAGCATAAATAAGATAAATTTGGCAGCAACTCCCCATCTGGGCAATCCTTCCCTCCGTGGGCAGGGATATGATGAAGTTCACAATGTACTGTGCCGTGCACTGAGCTTCCCATGCTGCCTTAGCAAGAGGGGCACCTTCACCCCAGTCAAGGAAGGCAAGGAGCAGGATGTGACAGGTGACAACAAGGACAGTGGAGCCAACAGGTTACCTCCTCTGGGCTTCAGCTACAGGGATCTCGTCCTTGTACCATGTCAGCTTAGAATCGCTCAATATATTGAAGAACTGGCACCAAAGCTTCAGGTTTCCTGATGCGTCGGAAAATTGTTCTGCCCTGATCTTACGGACCACCTGTGGAGCTAAGGACAGGATGCAAAGAGACGGGTGGTGAGACACAGAGTGCTGGCTGCAGCTCTGGGGACAGGCCAGCTACGCCCACGCTGCTGCTCAGGGCTTTGGGTACCACAACACCCTGAGTGTGTCACCACATGTAGCACTGCCTTCCCAGGGAAGGTCTCAGAGCTCCACTGGGATAAATAGATGGGATACAAGTGGTACAAATCTGTTCAACGGTGCAGCACTGCAATACCCTGTGAAGCTTGGCCAGAGGAAAGGCAGAAAAACACTATGGACTATTGGAGGAAACATTAATTGACTGAAGCAGGGATTTATCTCGGTTATTTTTACTTTGCAAGAGTGCAGATTCCTGTGAGAGTATCACCTGGTTCCTTCAACCCCAGGATTATGCCTTTTTAAATTCAATGCCACGAGGAATCGAATCAGCACTGAACACAGATGTGGAAGAGGAGTGTGTGCCCTGTGATGCCCACCGAATCATGGAATCACAGTTTGGGCTCAAAGGGACTTTAAAGACCATCTCGTTCCAACCCTCTTGCCATGAGGAGGAACACTTTCCACTCAACCAGGAAGCTCAGGATCCCCAACCAGCATCAGGCTTGATGAGGACCAGAACACAGAGACCAAAATCAAGGGGATTCTATGATCCCTGGGGCTGGGGAAGCCCAAGCTGTGGAGAGCCTGCAGCCAGTGTCAGAGCTGCTGCCTCTTGCATTCCTCATCCCTCCCTGCACTGGGATAGAAGTCTTGGGGGAGACTTCTGGCTTTCACACGGCCAAAGGCTGCTGCTCAAAACCCTGCAAATGCACAAAGCTCATGTGGCTTGAGCTGACTATCACTGGCTCCCTTTGTAGGCAAGAAGGGAATGTGCTTCACAGGGATTCTCTCTTCCCTCACCTTTAAATGGGTTATTTGTTTTCTGGGACTCTGCTGGCTGTGCTTCTGACTTAGCATCTCGAGGGACTTCTTCCTCACCACTGGTGTCACCTACAGACTCCTCGTACAGCTTAGGAACCTCCAACGTGGCCATCTTCCTCACGAGGGTTGGAGAGCACTGCTCTGAGGGAGAGAGTGGAGCTGGGGTAGGAGAATGCAACAGGGATGCATTCTTCCTGGATTGCCGTGGTGAAACAGTCAGACTTCTTGTGTGCCCCAGGCTCTCTGGGGTTGCCTCCTCTTCCACCCCCACCTGTTTGGATTTTGGCAGGTATATTTTGCGCCGGGCTCCCAAAGCGAGTTCTTCTGGTGTGGCACAAGGTAGCACTGCCAGAGGGTCAGCAGAGCTCTCTTCAGAGCTCACTGGAGGCAAATCAGAATGATGAGAGGCCACCTCTGCTGTGGGCACGCTGCCCACCACGATGGAGGGTACTGAGAGGGGGGACGGCCCCCCGGGCTCAGGAGCCCCCCAGGTGCGTCTCTTTGGTGGCACAGGCCTGCAAGCCAGCATCTCCTTGCTGGTAACAAACTCCTCGTTAATCATCCCTGTGATCCGTCTGGATGTCCTGGGGGTCAGAGGCAAGTTCTCTGCTGTCTGGAAGAGCTGGTTGTTTTGTACTTTTTCCAAAACTTTCCTTGAGGTGCGAGGGCTAAGGCCAGCAATGCCTATCTCTGGGATCATACCTTCCCCTGAATTTGGCTGCTCCTTGTCCCCAGAGTCACTGTCCCCTTTTGTGACATCCTTACTGCTGTCTGACATTTTTAGAAGTAGCAGCAAGTAGTTCTTTAAGGAGGAAACCAGGTTTTTGTGCTGCATTTTCTCCTCCAAAGACATCTCCTGAGATGTCTCAGAGCCGGGCAGGACCAGCGGTACCTGTGGCTGAACCTCAGAGACTCCTTCCCAAGTCCCTGAAGATGCTGCTGGTTCCTGGCATGGAGCTGTGCCTGTCAGGCGTCCTCCCTCCTTCCCTTGAGGTCCCATTGGCACTGGCTTGGCATTCTTCTCCTCTAACGTGATGGCTGAAAACATCTCTCGTGGGGCAGATCCATCTGTTGCTGTGATTTCCGTTTCTCCACTCGCAGGAGGCAGCAGCTGGGCTCCAGATGGGACCTGTCCTGCAGTGGCCTCCATCCCTGGGCTTCCATTTGATGCCAGCAGTGCCTCCCGAGCCACTGATGGCCTCACTGCAGGAGCAGGAAGCGGCTCTTCCTTGGCAAGAGGAACTGAAGCAGGAGCTGCCATTTTGGTGTTCTGATGGCCTAAAGGTGTCTCTCCTGCCTCCCTGTGCACAGCCCCAAGACATGGCTCGGCTGCATCACTCCCTCCTGTCCTCCCACCACGATGGCTCCCAGAGAGATCTGCTCCTGCCTCTTCCCTCTTCCCATCCTCGACTGTCTGACATGGGATTTGTTTAAGAGGGGAGTTTTCTCCAGGTTCTGGAGGAGTCAACTTTTTTAGCAATGACTCTTCCCCACCTTGGCTTTTGTTCTCTTGATTTAACAGTCCTTGCTGAGTCTCTCTATCCTCAAGAGCATGGGAATGTCTTTCTTCCTGTTTCCTGGGGGGTGGATGCTCCTTGCCAGACTGTGCATGGTCTGGAGAAGGTGCTGGTGGTTTTGGTGCCTCCTGAGGTCTAAACCGAGGATTTGTCCTTTTTGCAGTCCCCCTGCTTTCCTGGCAAACAGGCACCTCTTTCCTGACCTCCTCTAGCTTACTGACTTGCTGACTGGTCTCTTTGGTTGGACTGGACACTGGATGCTTTAGGTCACCAGGAGATTGTCCAGTTCTTGTTGCAACCTAGTTAAAAAAAAAAACCAGGAAATTAGCATCATGTTACTGCCTGGGTCTGTGCAGTCGTACTTGTGATCCACCTGTATCGTATGGCACTGCCCAACTTCTTGAATCATGGGAATTACCCTGATACCAACATTACTCTGTCATGCAGGGTCTTCTGATTTCGCCACCATCCCACAGGAGTGGGTCCCACCTGTCAGGCTGCACAAAATGCTTCTTCTTTTAATCAGCTCCAGCCCTTCTGCCTTTCAACACCCTTCCTGAGCACAGAGGCAAGAGATCTGCCTTTCTAAATAATTTAGTGGCTTTTAATCCAACCTCCTCCGACTCAGCGCCTTCCCAGAGAGCGAAACTTCCCCATTTTCACCAGCCACTGCTGACACCTTGCACAATTCCCTCGATGTTTTTAAAGACTGAGCACTCCCCTATCTCCACTGTGAGATGGGGCAGTCAGCATGTCCCACACTATCAGGATGGGGCTGCCCAAATGATTTATAGTGAAACTGTACACCCTGACATTATCAGCACTATTCAACCATTCTGTTTCTCTGACGTTTGGGAAGCTCAAATGTTTCCGACCGCAGCTGCACCCAGCAGACGTGTCAGCAAGCTGCCTGCTGCGATGGCCAGGCTTTATCCCGAGGAGAGCTGCTGAAATCCTCCAGCCAGGGAGCAGGGTCTATTTTTGTAGGGGAGGCAGCGATACCGCGGTACGCGCTCTGCCCGGCTGATGCTCTGTGAGCATCACCGGGACAATGGCACGAGGACAGGGCATGCCCACAACGTGTCCTCCGTCCTCCCGGGAGGATCTGCTGCTAAGGATTTTCTCCCGAGCTCCCCGACTTGAGTGTTAAGCCCCCCAAAATGACTGCCATGGAAAGGAGGGCTGTGGCACTTGGACCTCTATTTCGTGCTGCTTTTGCTTCAGTTGGTAGCTTGGGGAAAAGAGGAAAGGTAGCAAGCTCTTTCTTTAGAGCTTTTCTCTCAGCAAGCTCTTTCCCTAGCAAATAAAGGAATCAGAGAATGGTTTGTGTTGGATGGGACCTTAAAGCCCATCTCATTCCAATCCCTGCCATGGGCAGGGACACCTTCCACTAGACCAGGTTGCTCCAAGACCTGTCCAACCTGGCCTGGAACACTTCTTGGGACAGCCACAGCTTCTCTGGGCAACCTGTGCCAGGGCCTCACCACCCTCTCAGCCAAGAATTTCTTCCCTATATCCCATATGACCCTGCCCTCTGGCAGTGGAAAGCCGTTCCCCCTTGTCCTGTCACTCCATGTCCTTGTCCAAAGTCCCTCTCTGATTGTTAGGGCAACATGAGTACTGAATGGGCTGGGGTGGGGGAAGCACCATTAGAGGCTGTTCCTACCCATAAAATTCAAGAAATATTACAAATAATCAGTTTAAAATTTAGGCAAGAGTGATTACCATGCAAATCTAGTTTCTTCTCCGCTCTTGTAGAGGAGGATGTTCAGAGCCTGGCTACAGTCTGGCATTTTGCTACAGATAAATCCAGCTCAGGAGAGAAGTCCTGAGCATGTGCCCCAGCTATGTCCTAGGGCTAGGAAAACACCCACGTTATGACCTTTCTTGTTTAAGAGAAAAAATAAAAAAGACAAGTAACCCCTGTCCTGGGGGGGTGAAAATATCCTGAAACAAGCCTGGAATCAGTCTTAAAGGCTTTAAACCAGCTTATTTGCTCTCACAAAAGCTTGAGGACTTTCTCCAGTAGCATCAACAAGCTGAAGCATTCAAATTCAAATTACAAGCATTCCCTTTTGTCTCCTCAAAGGCACACCAGCTGACAAGTCACTGGTTTCCCTCAGAGAGTGGGGCTTTTAAAGAGAAAAAAACCTTGATGCATGACAAAGGCTCAGGGATGACAGCCCCAAGCCTGGCTGCTGCACACCAGCATTTTTCAATCGTTTTTGAGAGCGAGATGTGTTAAAATGAGCAGAGAGGGGAGAAACAAATGGCTTTGTCATGGACTGGCCTGCACAGCAATAATTTCTATAGCAGTATGGGATACTGGGGGGGTCAGGGTGAAGACGAGTTCTCCGTGCAGCAGCAAGGCCAGAAACCAGGTGTGCACTGCGTAAATTCTTACCAGCAAAGCTGCACCCACCATTGGCTAAAGAAATTTAAGAGAGGAAGAAAGGACTTTTTTTCCACCGGAGCACCCATCAGTCCCTTAGGCAGTGTGGATTTTTCCACATTCTGAAATATGTGCATTACCTACCGAGAGAGAGGTGCTGCACCTGGAGCCCTGTCTGTACTGAGAATGTGCAACTTCCACTGCCCAAACTCCAAATCATGACAGCACCTGCAAACTGGGCTCAGAGAACCTTTTATGACAGAAGGGGCCATTCATGGGGGAAAACCAGTCCTGTAGCTTCCAGTCTAACATTTTCATGGCAAATGCTTCAGGTTAGGTGATAAAAATAGCAGATGACGAAAAGATGCTCTGAGGGTCAGAAGCAGGTGCTGTGCCCTGGCGCTTCACCATCACCACCACGAGTCTCTCAACAGAGTTTTTCCAACAGGGATGGGCCAAAAAAATAGTCCAGACCTACTGTATACACGTTGCACTGTAAACAAAACTCAAGGCCCTGAGGGTGCAGCTCATATGGTGCCTCATCTGCATGGGGGGCTCCTTAACTGAAGCTCCCTGGTTAAACTGAACAGATGCCATCACAAGGCACCCACTCCCAGCTATAAATACCCATTCAGTGCTCCCTGCCGACCTGATTTGAAAACATTTTGCATGAGGTCAGCCTGCCGAATAAACCGGAGAGCCCCAGGCCACCGAGACCAGCTGCTCGAATGGCCCCGACTTACATCTCTCACCACCTCAGCTGACATTTGCTTGGAGATGGGGTGGAAGCTCTGCTGTCTGGGCTCACAAAATCCAACAAGCCCTTGTGGGTGCTTTCACCAGTGGAGACCTGCGGAGCCTCGGCAGCAGATCCCGTGGCGTACACGCAGCCTCCCAGGCCCAGTGCCACGATACAAATGCGCAGCACAGATATTTTCTTGTTGCCACCCCTGCGTTGGCTGTTGGCTCTCCTAGTTACCTCTTTGTTTCCCTCCAACTTCTGTTCTTGCTGCTGGCCTCTCTGGCCTTCGGACAGCACAGGTCCTGCCTCCAACACCTCAGAGGCCAATGGAGCATCCTCTGTCTGTCTGCTGGCTGCCACAGGCTGCAGGGCAGCCTCACTCCCGACCTCGTCCTTGGCTCCCACCTCCTCCTTCCCTGCCGTTGGCTTCACTTGCTTATCAAAATACATGTCCTTTAAAGAGAAGTACACGTCATCATTAGGTTTAATGTCCTGTTTCACAGCTTTCCCAGGCTCTTTGAGTTTTGGACTGGTTTCCACTTCTTGATCGCTTGCTGCCCTCAAACGCGCATTCCTGCGTAAGGGGACAGGAGGAGCAAACCTGGGATTTGAAGACGGATTGGCCCTGTCTCTCCCACTTTCCTCTTGCTTAGAAACTTCTTGTGTTGCTGCTGAAGGAGCCTCCACCTTCTTTTTCTTTTTAGCTGCAGAGTCTTTCGCCTCTGGCTTAGTCGCCTCCACTGTCTCATAGATGTACGTGAGAAAGTTGTTCCCGTTCTCCTCCCCGCTTTCCAAGGTGGCATCTCCATTGGTGGTCACCTCTGCTTTCAGAGGAGCCACCAGTTTGTTTGGGAAGCCTGGCACCGCACTGAGTGGCTGCTCCTTGGTCTCAGCAATATCCTTGTGTAACCTGGACTGTGAATCTGCAACGTGCACTTTCGCTGCCTCTTCCTTCTCCCATGAAGAGTCTCCTGACTGGAGATTCTGATCTCTAGCCAGCCTCCGCTTCCTCTGGAGCCGTTCAGGGCTCATTCCTTGCAACTTCTCCACTTCCACATTTTCTTTTCCCCGTTTCTTGCCCTGTTCTATCTCTTGCAACTTTTCTTCAGCTTTTCTCTTAATTTTGTCAAACCACCTCTGGTGGATTTTGAACTCCGTCATGGTTCCCACTTCCAGCACACCGGAGCAGGACACGATGCCTTTGTTATTTCTAGCTGAGGCCTGGTAAATGCCTGCATCCTCTTCTCGGCACCTGGAAATCAAAAGCTGTGTGAGAGACCTACCCATCCTCCGCAGGATGCCCGCTGGACGCACAGCCATGCATGCTCTCCTACTTCTTGCTCCACAGAGTCCAGAAGATCTGGCCCATGAGGTGCCCACAGGACATCTGGAGGCCCTGGGCTGGCCTCCCTCCCTGGCTCTGCCTGCTCTCCACACTAACAGACAAGCAAGTTTAAGGATAAATTTGTTCTAGCTCCACCCTGGGGTGTAACTCTGGTATGAAGGCTGTGATGGAGGAGGAGCAGGCAGCACCAGGCTTCCCAACTGTTCTTGGTCAGAGTCCTCTGCAGGATCTTTTCCTCTCAGCTCTACACTGCCCACAAGACACTGCTGTTCTTCTACCCTACTGTGTTACCAAAGTGTTCCCACCCCATGTCACAGGCAGCAGCACAAGCACCTGCCTGCATCCCTACTGTCATCCCTTGAGGACACCTGACCCACAGAGATCCCGGCTCCTGGAAAAGGTGAGCCAGTCTCTGATGGACACGTAGAGCACAGCTGGGGGAGCAGAAAAGCTCAGGCTAGAAGCACAAGGATGGCAGGGCTATCAGCAAAACTGATATTCTGCATTTTCAGTCCATGCCACACCTGTCTGATAACACAAATCCAGGACTCAAGGTGAGATGGGTCTATGCCTGCCGGGGACAAGATGTGCCTGGCTCTCCAGAATCCTGATTCCCTAGACCATCACCTTGGAGGCAGATAGTGCTCTCCCCTTCCTTACCTTTGTCAGCCCTAATGCTCAGCACTGGAAGGCTCCAGAGAGAGGGACTCCTTCCCCTCCTCTTGCTTCCAGCATGGCAGCTATCCCTGGATGCAGTAATGGATCTCGGACTGGTGTGACTGGGGAGCCACAGATGGAGGGGAGGGGTCAGCTCTGAACTCACAGTGGGGACCAGAAGGGGCCAGACAAATGGTGGGGGGACATCTCTGTTGAGAGCTTATCCAGCTACTGAGAACACACTCAGAGCTCCCATCACCAAACCCAGCCGCTCTCCAGCTCCTTTACTCACTTGTAGAGCTGCAGGGTGTGGCGGTTTCCATGACGGAATATCTCGTACTTGGGTAAGCCACAGTAGCGATCCATCTCCTCATCATCCTTGTACCATGTCACCTCTGGCTGTGGATACCCTGGGGAGGACAGGGAAGGTACATCAGAGCGTGAAACATTCCACACAGAAGCACAGACAGCATGGTATCAGCAGCAAAACAATCCGGCACACCAGGACTGATGCTATTCTGGGCTCACCACATTCCTAAATTGCACAACAGAAACAGTGGAAACTTAATGGGCTTATCTCAGACTTTTATCACTCCTAGGAATAGGGCTATTTTTGAGAAAAAAATCCCAGCACTTCATTCCTGAAGAGAGGGGAGTGGATCACACGCTCGTCTCCTGTAACACTGGCTGGGAGAAGGTGAGCATGCCGTCACTTTTATGTGAAGAGGGATGTTCTGATGAGGCCAAGGCTATGGCTGGAGAACAGGCCCTCCATGGAGCTCTCAACATTTTGCACAGTGTCACAGCCTGTAAGCTGATCCGAAACTTTCCACTGAACAGAAACAACCTTGATTGCATCACAGTCAGCTCAGTGTCCTACAAATGTCACTTGACAACAGATGTCACCTGCCTTTTCAGTAGAATGACATCATGATGTGTGTGACTGGCTGGCTGGCAGGCTGGGCACGCAGCCATGCTCTCCACCACTAGCAGAGGTGTTGGATCAGCATGCGAGTCCCACATGGACCAGTGCTGGCCACAGCCTTCACTGCTCACTGACAGCAGCTCGAGTTCAGGTTAAGTGCAGTTCTCATGCAAAGACTGCCCAAGCCTGCAGCCAGCAGGGCTTCCTGCACTTCGCTCAGGGCTCACCACCCAGCCAAGCCGACCCCCAGGCTGTGGGATGAAAGTTTCAATGGTCACATCATGCCTCGGTACAGTCCACTGCTCAGGAGCTTATCTGCAGCAAATGTCCCTGTAGACTTTCTGTGGGGCCAAAGGAAGGAGTCCAGCACGCTCCTCAACTCCACCAGACCCCAAGGATCACCCACAGCATCCCAGAATGTGGCAAGGGTCAGCTCCCCTGAACATCCCAGGCATGGGGCCAATGAGGACTTTCCAAGAAGGTCCAAAGTGCCCCAACCCAATGGCTCTGGAGTAATGAGAAAGCAGGGACAAGGCGCTCTCTGGATAATTCCCAGCTAAGCCACAGGTTTCAAGGCTAACCAGGACCTCAAATGTCCTCCTTGCACCAGCCAAAGATGTTGTCAGCCCATAGCAATGCCTGAGCCCAGCTTACTCCTGCTCTCGTGAAGGTCCTAGAGCAGAACTGAGAGTCCAGAAGCAGAGACTGATCAGCAGGAATTCACCCAGGTTTTGGCCAATCCAATATGCCTTTGCCCAGATAAGCAGCATATGCCAAATCTCCTCCTGTGCTGCTTTGGCTCCCCTGTCTCCACCCCTTGCTTGTGGTGGCTCCTCAAGGGATTTAGTCCACTGGGACCAGACAGGGCTGGGAAGATGAGTCTCAGCAGCTTTTCTTCCCTGTTCTCTATGAGAAGCATCCTCCCCCATAGCCCAGACACCTCCCAGAGAATTTGCTGTGTGTGGTAAAATCCATTCTAAATAGAATGGATTTCACTCTGTTCTTCCTCCCTCTCTAAGGTCTCTTACTCTGCACTGCCCCAGCATTCCCCCTCTCCATCCCTGCTGCCTGTACATCTCCCGCATGCTTTGCTGTCTCAATCCCCTCCCACTGCTGCCATCAGCAGCTTTGGTTTTCTGTTGGGTAATGCCTTGTTTCACCTCTTCTACAGGAAGCCAAGCCATGACTTTGTCCCAACACCCTTCCTGCAAGGCTCTCTGTCCTCTCTCTCGGCCCAAATCTGGTCACAGCCCCTCCCTTGATGCTCCTCTGACCCCTCCTAAACCAGTTTCTAGAGACATGCAAAGCTCTCAGGTACTTGTGGCTGAAGAAAATGAGCCCCGAACTGCGAACTGGAGAAAGCCATAAGTGCATTCTAACGATGGAATCATCAGGGATTGATGCTGCTGCTTATGTTTTTCGTAAAATATTAAATACTGGCAGCAGGAGCCTGGGCTGAATGAGCCTGTGGTGAATTCTTTCTGCTCCAGAGATGATGAACAAAACAATTTCCATACACGAGCTCACACTCTGCTCAGAGCAATCCAACCCTTCCCAAGGGCTGTTCTGCAAGCAAGACCTTCAGGAGGCCCCCACGGTCCATCTTGCAGGGAGCTGGCAAGGTAGATTTTCCTGACACCCTAAGAAACAGCAACCACAGCCTTTCATTCTGGGAACTGCCAGCGGATAGTTTCCGAGAAGCCCTGTGATGTCCCGTGTCGTCCCCACCCCCACCGTGGCCTCCACAGCTGATTTCCATTCCCAGCTGACATCTGCCGGAAAGAGCTGCAATTTCCAAAGCTATGCAGTGTCTCGAGGAAAGGCTTTTCCTTCTGCTAAGCTTAAACTCCCTCTGACCTGTAGCACTTGTGTCCTTGAGGCTGCCTGCTCGCTCTGAGGAGCTCTGCCCACGACAGCCCATGCCAGCACCAGCTCACAGTGCACGCTCCAGCCTGCAGACAAAGAGAGCTGCAGGCAATGCTGGCTGGAAGTCTGCAGGCAGGCGGATGCTGAAAGGCTTCCCACCTCCCACGCAGGTACAGCGGCCCGAGCTGCCTGTCCAAACACCGTCCAGGCCTTCCCAGGGGATGTAATCAGAGCCAAGCAGGGGATGGAAAGATGCCTGTACAGAGATGAGTCTCCCTGGCACTGGGAGAGGGGAGCTGCTGCTGATGCTGCTGACATCAATCTTCGGGCTGCTGAGTGAATAAATTCCCCTGGTCCAGGGTGGGGGGGAAGAGGAGCCAGGCATCATTCCCAGCAGGGCACATTCCCTGCAGGCACATCATCCCACAGCTTGACAAGCGGGATGAGGTAGAACTGAGGGTCCCACCCGTGGGCACTGCCACGCTGCAGGCACCAGATGTCCATCCCTAGCATGAGACAGCCACTCCTAGATCTGCACTCATCCTTCTGAAAGCTGCCACTCCCGGGCTGCTGGTGCCAAGAGGGATTTGCCAGGCTGGGCCCTGCAGCCCCCAGCTGTGGACAGAGCGGTGCAGGGTGCTCCTGGAAGAGGGCAGGCATCTGCTCCACACCTTCAGGATGTGTGTCTTCCAGCAGCACTGCTCCAACGGGATGGCCAGCCACCACAGCATCCTGGGGACTTTTCAGAGCAAGGGGGTTCTTTTGGGTTTTGGGGTTGTTTTTTTTTTTTTTGTGGAGATTGCCAGGTTTAGATCAAACATTCTTTTTCTGAAAACTGTCAGAATCTTAGAAATCTTCAAAGCTTGGTGACTATAACCAAAACAGTTCTTAAAATATCTATCCAAAAGAGTCCTGAATATATCTATCCACAGTCACCCAGAGAAACCGAGTTTCAAGTTGCTTTCTTCTTTTCTATAGTCTTTTATTTTTTCTTTTTGGGGGGGAGGGTAAGGAAGGAGGGGGAGTTAGTCTTCTGAAACTTGGAAAGATGTTAAGAGTTTAGAACCATTAAACAATATCCAGAGTTTCTATTCTACACAAGCTACATGGAGCAGGGGTTTCAACAGTCTTGGGAATACAACTCATGGCAAGGTGTCACCCTTCCTGCTTCATGGATTTAAACCCCACGAGCACGCAGAGACAAGGAAGCTTCTAGCAATGCTGACAGGAGGGACAGATACTAAGAGCAGTAGCTCCCCGTGCCACTGTGAGCAGTGCTCAGTCACCCTTCCCCTGTCCCTGGCCCCAAAGCCAGACCTCCTCATCTCCCAGCAGCCTACTCTGCTCTTGTAATCACCATACTATCACCAAACCCCTCTCACAGCCCCTGCATGTCCCCAGACATTCTTCACCCAAGCACCTCAGCCTCATCCTTCAAACACTTCCCTCAGAGGGTCACCACAAATGCAGCAAGTGGAACTCCTTTAACCTGATTAAAAATGGTTAAAATCCACTAAGCATGTGCCTGTCTACTCACCCTACCCCAACTCACCTGTCCTGGCTGGACTCTTTCCCTAACAAGGAGCCAGGCCCCTTCATCCAACTCCCTCCCATTTTGTCAGCTGACATCTCTCCTTCCCAGGCAATGCTACACAGAAACGATTAAAATGCTGGAAAATCCTGGTGGCAGCACCTCCATGAGGGGCCACTCTGAAGAGAGAAGCCCAATATCCACTCACTGCAAATGAGCTGTGATCACCCTTGAGACCCTGAAGTCCAGACAGACCCACCAAGGAAAGCACTTGGTGCAGAGATGTGGGATGAAGTAGCACAGTAAATGGAAATGCTCTTGTTTCCTTTTTCACATCTCTTAGAGAACAAAGGATGAAACTAATTTTGTCTGAAAAAAAGAAAACACCTCATAACTGATGCAGGATTTGACCCAAAAAAATCAAATCAGACCTAGCAGGGACACCAGCAGCAGGCTGAACTAAGCATCAGGAGGAAAGGAAGGTTTGTGCCTCCACACAGAGGAATCTGCCTCTGCCTGACCTGCTTTTTCCCTGCCTGCACCACTCACCACATCCTGGAGATTGGTTCTTCAAACACTTATATCTTTCTTGGTGTTCCTAGGACAGGCCCAGCAAGTCCTAGTCCAAATACTCCCAGAGGTGGGACTAGACTGTAACTCTCATTATTGGGCAAGAAGCAGCAAAAGAAATTAATAAGATGCTATTGTAGGTCACGTATCCATATTTGTGGCTTGACCGTCAAAACAGGAGCAGGTGACTGTCTGCCCTTTGCCTCCACCAAAGCGTCCCTGGACTCCAGCCACAGTGCTGGGGCTGAACTGGTTCCACTCTGGTCACTGGCCAGGGGTGTCACTGCCATTTCCTTGCTCCCAGCAACGCTTCCCAGTTGAACACAAACATCATGTTTTTGGCACGGCAGGGCAAGATACCTGAACTACCAACCAGACTCTGCAGCCAGAGCATGCTTTCCACCTCCTGCCCCTCTCTCCCAAAGACATCCTGAGCTCCTAAAGCAATCCACAGAACCACATACAGGAGATGCCCATCTGGCAAAGGTGGTCCAAGGACGATTTTAAAACCATTTCCATGGAAATTTCTAAGTGCATAGAGACATCTCCCAACCTAGTTTACCAAGCACAAAAATATCCTGACACATGCTGAAAGAGACTCCTTGACAATTTCCTTCACTTGAGTAGGAAATGAGGCCAGTATCAGGTCAAGTTTTCTGCCTGGTGCAACACACCAGGAAGAGATGGAATTTGTGAGAAGGAACCATCAACCTCAAAGGTGCAGCTGGTGAAGATTTAAGCCAGTGAGAGAAGCCAAGACTTTTACTCTGAATTTCCCAACCTTTCTCACCTCTGACACACTTTCAGAATGACACAATATGTCAAGCTTTTACTTTCAAAAAACTGACATTGTGAGGAGCCCTTCCCAACCAAATGAAGTGGTTTGGAGGCATCTCCTAGCAGCCCCCTTTGGATCTAGAAGCAGGAAGAAGGGGTCTGCTGAAGTTAAGCCTCAATAAAATCAATATATCAGTTGTACCCCTGCAAGTTCAGAAGGTCAGCCTTCAAAACAAGGGAATCCTTAGAAGAAAAAAGCCAAGAATTCAAAGCTGGCAGTTCTTGGAAAGACTGAGTCTGTGCTTCCTTATTTCCAGCCTGTTTCTAACAGCAAACCATATTTCCTTAGGAAAGCTTTGGTCCTTTGTGCCCAAGAGGCTCACTGGATATACTCTTCTCCTTCCAAAACTTACAGGCATGTTTCATGTCTCTCACTGAGTAACCTCTTGGAGTAATTAATACTGGTGAGGTCAGGAAGGATCATCGAGTTGCTAACAAGTACATACATCGAGAGAAGAGGTTTTAGAGTCTCCATAATTAAAGAACAAAATCTCATCAGCAAAGGAGATCCTTACCTCCAGACCAATGTGCTGCCATGCCACAATGCCTCAGCACCAGCCCTATTTTTGGGCTTCTCCCTCCTCTTCCTCCTCTTGTCTTAACCCCTTCCTGCCCAATCCTGAGATTTTAGCTCATTGGGCAGTGATCAGCTTTTATTTCAGATACTGACAGACATGAAAGTTTATCACTGATACAAATGTAGCTGTGCTTAAACCATCTCTAGACGGCAGTGTTTGTTCCAGCAGGTCGGCCTTAATCTTCAAAACTGCACATTCCTGAGTTATGGAGTCCAGGATTAGAGAAACAGAGATTAGGACAATAAAATGTAGCTGGTCCAAGCAGTAACCAGCATATCCCACTTTCTACTCTTTCATTTGCCTTGTTCAAGATGTTAACTTATGCTTTTTCCTTTTCACCCTCTTCAGGTGTTTCCCACCTCCCCTAAATTGAAGCTAAAATCACCATGCAATTGCTGAACCTCTGCTTGGCATTCTGACAACAGTGGGCTTGTTATCCTTGTTATCACTTGCTGCAGAGTTTAACAGCACAAGTCCAGCAGGTGAGGCAGGACCAGGTTATTCACTGAAGACACTGTTACCTGTCACTATGCACGTGAATTTAGCATCAGAGTCCTCGGACACAGCACGGGATTTGATAGTGGTTTCAAATAGTGGCTGTGTTTCCTCCGTCAGCTGAGAAATGATTGCGCAGAAGGTGCTCCTGGAAGATTCAAGAAGCATTTCTTAGAGATAAAAGCACCAGAAAAATCAAAGGGTCCACCTTGTGTCTCACCTCAGCAGCCTGTGTTCTCATTGTCCATGCCCTCTTCCCTCCCACTGTCCCTACACTCGCTCACAAGTCCACTCCAGTCTCAGGGCATTTGACTGATTTCTCCCTCCTAAAATGACTGTCAATTTAAAGTGACATTTGGGAGCCATTCCCTTTGTCTTAGCCCTTATGGCTATCGGGATAATGAATGTTGACCCACTGGATGAAGACCTATTTTAGCTCTTGATTACACCAAAACATTTCTTTGGCCAGCCAGCAAGCCCAGAGCTCTGCCGAACAAAGCCAGTTCCCAGTTCTGAACCATAAATGTTTCAAGAGTTCTTCTGTTCACTGGGATTTTATTTGTGAAGAATCTGGGTCATTTCAGGCCAAGTGTGAATTGAACGTGTCTCCTGAGTACAGCAGCCCTCTTAGAACGAAGAAAAGCTGCCAGCTGTGGGACAGCTCACTGAGGAAGACCTGAGTCTGGCTAGCAGCTTTCTGAACCCAGGAATTAGCTGGGAAGGAATTCCCTGTTTAACCCCTTACTGCTGCAGGTAGGCACTCACACTCCCTACTCCAGGAGCTCCAGGCTCTGACCTTGAGGTTTGTGTTGGGACACCCAAAGAGCCAGAATTATCCTGACAGTGCAATCTGTAAGGCTCAAAAGCAGACCACGGACTCTCCAGGTATTTCAGCACTGTTCAATGAGTGCAATAAATCACCATATTCATCCAGCACTGCCAACCCTGCTGCAGCATCATTGAGAGAGGGCCCAGAAAATCTGGGCTTTCATAAATAAACGGAAAATTATTTAATTCCAAATTGGGTTTTTCATTCAGACAATGCTGAGGCTCTTAGAAGGGAAGAGCTTCTTATTTAATTTTGGCCCTCTGCAATTAACACTCTACACATTTACAACACAAGAGGGGCCCCCAAGGTCTCAAATGCAACGATGTTGGGAGAAACAGCTAATATTGCAAGAGAACCAGTAGCTGGCAGCTCTATTTATATAATTTTCAGCAGTGAAAGACATAAAGACACTTAAACCAGTGATCAGCCCCCAGAAACATGCAAGGGGTGGAACAAATGCCCAAACCACTCCTGCCACAGCTCCTCCACGAGCAGAAGGGCTCAGAGTGTGTGATGAGGATTCCATGAGGAGGGCCCCAGCCTCACCATCCAGGCAGGATGCTGGTGCTGCTGCCACTAATGCTCTACCTGCTAAGGAAGCAAACTGGTTGAGGGCAAACCAAAAAAACCCCACATTTAGCATGACCCAGCAAGGGCAGGTGCACTGACAGGGACTAAAGTGTCTGAATGGCTGAAGGTGTCAGGAGAGCTACACACAGCAGCACCTGCCTGTTTCATCCACCCTGAAAACTTACCTGGAGGCTGCAGTGTCATTATTTTCCCTCTGCCTTCCTGCTAGAATGGGTTTGTAAGAGATGCAGGGAGGTGAATCCCTGAGTAACATCCCACTGGGACACAGCAGGAACCTCACCCAGCTCCCAGGCACCTTGTGTTGGATGAGGGTCAGGACAAGGGAAGCTCAGGATGTTGCAAACCCAATTCATCCACTGAATGAGGGTCATAAGCAGGGTCCGTATCCGAACACATGTATGGGATGGGACAACAATAACACATCCCACAGCTCAGGCTCTTCTCTGTGGAAATCAATGGTTACCAGGACACTGGCCCTGACAAGCAACTCTTCACTCAGCTGTGGGGCCAAGAAAGGGCTTTGGGAGTCAAAAGCTGTTTCAAACCAGAGCAACCTTTCCAAATTCCACTCCCGGGAAAAGAATGCCCATTTCCACAGAGCAAGGCAGACAATCCAGTACAAGGCAGTTACTGGTAGGGTTTTGATGCTCCCTTCAATACAGATCCCCCGTCCCATACCAGTAAATGCCTTTCAGATCCACATAAAGGAATTTCCCAAGCATCAACCAACATTTCATACCCCAGCAGGAGGGCAACCGGTTCAGCATCTTATTATCAAGTGATGCACACACACACAGTGGCTCTTGGGACCCAGTTTAATCCCAGCACCATGCCACTGGCACCAGCAGGCAGCACCAGGAATAAGTCTGGTCCACTCAGTGCAAATCCCACAACCAGGTGAAATACATACAGCAAAGGCTACTGAATGGCTTTGGAAAGCAGCTGTGGTCGGAAGCTGGGGGCTCCACAGGCTCAGCAGATGAATCAGAGACTTGCCCAGTGACACCTGGCAGGAAGCCTGGAAGGTCTGTTGAGTCTTTCAAAGAAACCATTGTGTTGGTCACAGCAGGATTTGAAGGCCCTGGCACTGTGGGGCTCTCAGCTGACTCACTCCAGCTGCAAGGAGGCTTGTCCAATTCAAACTGCTTTCTAAACCAGTAATTCAGAGTACTCGAGGAACTGGACACAAAGCACTAGCCACTTTTTCTTTGGGCCTTCCTGGAGCTGCATCTTTGGGGCACAAAAAGCCCTGGACCCTAGAAGAGACCCCTGGCAATTCAGTAGCCTTTTCAATTAAAGAGGGATTTCCATACAAAAGCCTGCTGGAAAAGGAGATTTGAGAAGTGTATTCCTCTCGTCATGATTTTATTTTTCTGACTTTTTGGTTAGAAATCCCAGAGCTTCAGAGGTGTTCTGGCAAGGCCTTTCCCTCCACAGTCATTCTTCCACCTGCCACTCCAGCAAAACAGAGATGCCAACTGATTTCCAAATTGGTGTTCTTTTGCCAAAGGCAAAGTACAGGTGTACAAGTGCATTTTGGGGCACAGTCCAAGTGAATGAGGATCCTCACAACAATGGCAGGGGGAAGAAAAATTTTTCCCTGGATGTCTCAGGGCAGTCACATCCAATTTTTAATGTCTCTGTATGGAAGTCTCACTTTAATATAAAGAAGTAGCTGAACACCCATCCTTTGGCTCAGAAAGAAGAATACTTCTTACACCTTAATACAGGAATTATGATGAACATTCACTTTTCTTTCTGCAGTTCAAGCAAGTATTAGGGATCAAATCATGCAGAATGAGGCTGTTAGATCACTTCAGGGCTCTCGACTGATTAATTAATTAGTACCAAAGCATTACATAGGTTAGTCGTGTGCAGACAGATTCAGAAAAGTGTTTGGTCAGAGCAGTTTAATGCAACGTAGTTTTACCTTCCTAAACTGGAGGGAGAGAATCTGCTGCTTGATAAGCTAAGCAAAAAACAGCATAAAAACCATTAGAGAGAGAAGCACGGAAAGGAGCTGAAATAAACAAACCGTTACAGAGACATATTAATGATGAGTCATTTTGCAGAGGTCAGAGTTCCTATTAAAAGAAGGTACAGCTGGCCTTAGGCTGCCTGCCAGGACGAGCAAGCCACATTGTCAATTGAAAAATCAAAGGCTGTAAAAATGAAATGGTCGTTAACCGCAGAGAATCAGTGTCAGGATATTTGTACGAGTAGGCTTCCAAGAAGCAGCACCTCGAGCCTTCCATGCACCATCCGCAGCACTGTGCTCAAAGCAGGCAACTCCACCACAGGAGACAGGAGTCCAGTTAAATGCAGGCGGGAGCATGGACGAGACCAGCCCAATTCTCTGCTGGCAAGCAGCTGGCCTGAGCTGGGTGCCCTCTGTGCTTCCAAGGACAGCTCCTGGGAGAAGCTGAAAACTCTTTGATCATACTGCTTTCCAGCTCGCCAATCAAATCACTAAAGCCTGGCAAAACATTAAAACAAAATAACAGAAGCAGACTTTACAAGGATCTACACGTTTTGTTTTCCTTGTGGGAACATGTAGTAACGTTAACCCATCCAGGGAACAAAATCAAACACGCGTGTCCTGCACAAGGTATCTTGATGAGCTACTTACCAGTGGTCACCAGCTCTCCCAAAGGAGTGTCTTCAAGTCCTAGCCAAAGGGCCACAGAGCTGGACTGTGCCAGCAGCCCCCTGCAGGGGGTACTTCCCTTGCAGGAAACAACCTCTGTGCATTGACCTGCAGCAGTCAGGAACAGTTCCTGAGCCTTGAGCTCACCCACATGGCAATCAAAAGCCGAAAACTAACAGGGACAAGCTAGTCAGCAGCATGTAAGCTCAGGGATTTAATGGCACTGAGGTACGTGTTACGCTATGTTGTACCCAGACTACCACATCCCTACATGCAGAGAGTTCAAACCTCCTCAGCCTCTGCTCTGAAGACCAGTGAACCACCAACCCAGTGCTCTAGGATGGTGCTACAGAAGACAGCAGGAAGAACCACATGGAGGGTCACCTGCAGGTGCACCTCTTCAAGGTCTCCTAGCCAAATGTGTGAGTCCCAGCCATGTGGAAGCCGGCAGAACTCTGAGTCTTGCCCTAACAATGACCACAGAGAGACTCTGAAAACTGGCCCTGCCAACTGTACATTCCACCTGTAGAGGCAGAACCTCTGTGTGAACACTAAGAAAAAAAAGTTCAGCTTGAAGTCCTGACACTTTACACAAATAATTGCATCTTTCCTTTGAGAAGAAAATCCTGAAGGGCTCACCGACTCTTCTCCTTCAGGAGAGCAGACAGCAGAAGTTTTGGACTGTTGCTCAGGAGCAGCTTTAACCCAACAAACATGGGGGGCACTTGGCCTTTTGGCAGTAGCTCCACCCTCTCCACCCCCAGCCACACAATCCTGGTCAATTCCCAGCGCCAACTGCTGGTCATGCAGACAAAGGATGTGCAGGCTGGGCGTGATCCAGCTGGGAAAATCAAATGCTCACAAGTAACAGGCTGAGGATCACTCACGCACCTGATCCATCTTTCATGTGCTCCCATATCCCACGGGAGAAGCCAGAGGAGCTGTGTCCTTTGAGCTGTACCCTTCCACCTCTTGCAGCGTGCCTGTGAGCTCTGTGCACTGCCAGGCACAGCTCTGCATTACCTGCCTCACCTTGGCCTCAACACTCACTGACACCCCCAGAGCTCCCCTAGCTCAAACTGCACCTGGTGCTGCTCTCAGCCTGCCCTGACCTCCCGGGGATCCAGGTTCCTCCTCCCACACTGCTCCCAAGCACAATCACTCCAAGTGATCCCAGGGGCAGCTGTATCCCTGTGCTACGGGCTACCCCCAGGGACCTCCATCTGTATGGAAACAGCTCACGGGTTTAACTTGTCTCAAAACATTCTGCTTACCACTGCAAGGGAGAAACATCTTTTTACTCTCCAGGAATACTAAGGACCTTCTTAAAGGGAAGTTCCCAAAATCCTTGCTAGCTAGAGTGCCTAGTGTAGGCAGTAGTGTGGTTTTAATCATGATTTCTTGCAGAAGACAAATAGGGATGTGTCTTGGCTTGGACGTAAAGAAAATAGCAAGAGTCAGAACAAAGGCTGCTTGTGCCATGAACCCATTGTGCTCACGGATGTGATCAAACAGTAAGTACTGACAGTGCTTTTTTTTTTTTTTAAATCCTCAGTATTAAGACAACATGGGCTTTATTCACTGCACATCCTGAGACAGCGCTGAACACTGAGCTGAGGGTCTCTTGAGGGTCTCTTGGTATTATCAGAAGAAAAAGGCCATCGTGATATTAATTGAAGTTTAACCTCAATATGCTAAATTTGCTTTTCAGACTAGATATTTAAGCCCCAGAGAGCACGATCAAATTGTGGATCCTGCAGCCAGCAGAGCCCTGCCCGCAGGCAGCTGGCGCTTCACTTCAATTACGTTCCAGCATATCCATGTAGAGCTGTGACAGCACAGCTACATCAGAACCCAATCTACCCTGCTGGAAACGTGGGGCTCCTGAGCAGGGCGGCAGATGCTCCAGCTGCCGGGTGTGATCCCCTCTGGGACTGGGCTGTCTGTGCCCCAGGCTCCCCAAGGAGCACTCGCAGCACAGGGCTCTGCTAATGAAATGCAGCACCAGCAGAGGATGTGTCTCCCTCCAGCAAGCTCGGGGCCATTACAGTCACTGCATGAAGGCAAACACTTCTGGTAGCCTGAGGAAAACATCGAAAGCAGTGAATCACAGCCTCAAGTATAACCTTTCCTTCTATTGGAGAAGAGGATGTCAGAAAGGTCTGCTCCAGGCAGGTCCAGCACCGGTGGGATGAAGGCTCC
Source organism: Regulus satrapa (assembly GCA_013396955.1). NCBI lineage: Eukaryota > Metazoa > Chordata > Aves > Passeriformes > Regulidae > Regulus > Regulus satrapa. The sequence goes on along the minus strand of VWZN01017393.1, from coordinate 133,907 downwards.
TCAGGCACCTCCCTCTGACGAAGAGAAGCTCAGCTTTTAATGAGCTAGTTCTGAAAATACAGAACTGTTCTTAAGTGCTGGACCATAGCATGATACCTCTCCCCCACATCCCTTCTACCAGTCTCCGTTCTTTGCTAAATCTCATTTTATCATATGTTTTCAAACTCCTTTGGCCATTTATCATCCTCTTAAAGGTTTTAGCCCTTCAACTAGTCATAATTTTCTTTGGAAGTGAAGACAGCTTTCCTCATTTTTCATGCACTTGCTAAATTTCAGTCTTGCAAGGGCAGGAGGCAGAACTGTCAACACCACTCACTTTTTTTAACCGTTCAAGTTGATGGTCTGGGCTGGCGTACACTGGCACCAAAAAGTTAACTGCTTGTAAAACACTGATTTTCAGTCTGGCACCTTTTTTGACCCTCTCTTGCAATCATATATGAAATTACTCTCTTTCGTTATTTCTTACCACTGAGATAAAGAAATATTTCTCCTTCCAGTTCATTCCTCACATGAAAGTGAACAAGAGCTCAGGAGACCCTGAAATAGGCTTTACAGTGGCTCCATCCTCATATGGCCAAGCACCTGGACTCGAGCTGCTTGAGCTGCAGCAGTGATCAATATTGTTCAGTGCTCTTCCACAGCAGAACTGACCCACACAAGCTGTCCAGTCAAGGAAGAAACCAGCAAAACGTGTCCATGACAGCAAAGCTGACACTTCCAAGTCATGTTTTGAGGGAATCAGCACCAAAGCTCCTTGGGAAGCCCATGGAGAGCCAGGCAGACTCTTCATCCTAGGAGCTGGACAGAGGGACTGGCAATTTCCCACAGACATTCCCCCTGGCTGGCTCTCTGATCCGTGACATTATTGGGCATGTTTTGCACATGCAGACTTCCAAGTGTAAGGTTTCCTATGAACTTGCCTGCCTTCAAGGTTAACACTATTTGAGACAAATACAAGCCACTCGGAATCCCGCCTCAGCTGTCAGCAGTGAGCCCTTTTCAACATTTAAAAGCAAATATTGAGGCTTTCACGCACGCCTGGTTGTGCTCACGGCTGCTCTCCTGCCACGTGTCCCGCTCCTTATCAAGCACTCCCTGCACACACAGAACGAGCGTGCTGGTGTTCATACAGCGTGGCAGGAGCTATCAGCAGGCCTGTGATAAAGCAGCTCGGAGTGCTGTGTTGCTGTACAAGACACATTGTTATTTCACAGACTGGAAAACAGATGTATTGAGTCTTTGCTTGTCAAGGTCACAGACCGAATCCATGTCAGAGATACAGAAATGTGGCAATTTCTTCTGCAGGTAATTTACTTTTTGCTGAAATGAACACCGACTTGTGTGTAACAATTCAGGCTAGATTTCATTAACAGAGAGTGTGGAAAACAAATTAAGTTACACGTTCCTGTATCAGCCTCTGTTATGCTCTGAAGATGGCTCAGATTTGTGTATTTTAACTCTCAATTACTGCTGCCTCTATGGCCCAAATTAAACTTAGAAACACACCGAGGAATGAGAAATGGAAAAAAAAAAAAAAAAAAAAGAAGCAGAGCAAATAGTGGACAATGAGATGCCCAGGAAAAGTGACATCCTCCTGGCAGCTCACTATACAGAGAAAAGAAAAAAATGAAAATAAAACTGCCTGTAACAGCCCTTCCATCTTCCTCTTCTTGGACGAGGCTATGCTCTGAAGCGTGAAACTGAGTCAGTGTGAGACAACAACCTCATTCACTCGAGATCTTTCTCCTCCAGTTGAAAGAGAGCAAGGGTAGAGCAGGTTTTAATTCCATCTCCTGGGAACTCCCCTGCTGTGGTATGAGAGGTGCCTTGTTTGGAGATGACCACACTCTCTCTCTCCTCCACACAACGGTATCCCTGGCCTGGGAAACATCTCCTCTCATGAGGTTTCCTGAGAAGAGCACAGCTCTCACATGTGACAGACTCTGTGTCTCAGTAATGGCCCTGAAGGGCACGGGCTCATCGGCCTACACACACCGCTCCACTTGGCTTTCTAGGGGATATGGACATATGGATGGGAGGATACAGAAAGGGAGCTGAAAAATCTCCCTCTGGGATTGTTATTTGGAGTGCACAACTGCCGAGGAGCCTCCCTCAAACCAGACACCCTGTGCAGGGAGCTGGAGCAATGGGGGACAGACGCCTCTGTCCCGCGGGTCACAGGGTGTGGAGATGAGTCACTGACGCCTTTAGCTTTGCCTTCCCAGTGGGTACTGGCTGTCCCTCCTTCCTGAGGAGCTGGAGACACTTCCATCCCACAAATCAAACTGACTGAGTGCTCTCAGGTGCCTCAGCTGGCACCTGACCGGGGGTTACGCCACCCCTCGCCAAAAGCAAAGTCCCGTTGGACATTACAGCTGCTAAAGAGGGAACTCGACTAAAGAGGGAACTAAACCTGCTTTTCAGGAACCAAGCGCTCTTCAGTTTCCAGCACACTTTTATTATAGCAACAGATCTTTCTCCTTCATCTGATATTATGTGCAAAGCAAGAGGGACAAGATTGGGAATGGTATGCAGCCAGAAGAGCCAGGTGGCAAGGCCCTCTCCTGAGCTCAACTGCTGCCCCGAGCAGAGTTAGCCAAGAAAAGATCAGAGGCAATGTCACTACACTCTATAAATATCTGTACATGATGTAGCTATGACAGTAGAAAGACATTCAAACAAGGAAGCAATGCTCTAATGAGACTGAGAAGCAGACACCTGCGTGAGGCAAGAGGCGCAGATCGCTTCCAGCAGAGAGGTTTGCCCAGCACTCAGATTAAGGTTTTAAATCTCCCTCTATCTCTCTGCACAGTACACTCTCCAGATTCACTAGTTCTTACAAAAAGGACACCTACAAAGATGTCTTGAGTGTTGTGGCCCATGAATGCAGCTAAGCAGACCCTGGTCAGGACTGACAGCTCCTCGTCTCACTTTGTGAAATAATTATGGTCATGTGTTTTAAGATGTAACAGGTTTGTTTAAAAAAAAAAACAAACCCAAAATAAAAAACCATAAAACTTTTCAGCAGACAGAGCAGAGGGCAAGACACTGTGGCCATAAGATGCTCCTCACAATGTCCATTATTTTAAAACACCAGTGAAGAAAGGACACTGAGCTGCCTGCTCACAGGGAAAATCCTTACAGAAGACTAGTTCCCAAGGGCACGAAGAGTAAATACCCTGAATACTCTCTTTAATAAAAGGATGATGCTCTTTCTTTGGCCATTTGCAACACCTCTATTCTTCTGGCCCACTTAGTACCATCTCCGGAAAATTTTACAAGTTAAAACCTAGAAAAATCACATTCTGGTTACTAAATTCATATCCTTCAATTTACATTACATCCCTTTCTCCGACAGGATTAGGGAGACCGAGTAAGATCATCCAACCTGCCCTCAACACAGAATCAGAGAACGGTTTGGGTTGGCTGGGACCTTAAAGCTCATCTCATTCCAGCCCCTGCCATGGGCAGGGACACCTTCCACTGTCCCAGGGTGCTCCAAGCCCCGTCCAACCTGGCCTTGGACATTTCCAGGGCTCCAGGGGCAGCCACAGCTGCTCTGGCCATCTGTGCCAGGGCTCCCCTCCCTCACAGGGAGGCATTTCATCCTAACAGCCCAACCCTTTCCTTCTGAAGCCATTCCCCCTTGTCCTGTCACTCCAGGCCCTTGAAAAGAGTCTCTCTCCATCCTTCTCTTAGGCTGCTTTCAGGTCACAATTAGGTTACCAAAAAGCTTCTCCAGGATGAACAATTCCAGCCCTTTCTCATAGCAGAGGTGTTTCACCCCTCTGACAATCTTGGTGCCTCCTCTGGACTCATTCCAACAGCTCCAGTCCTGTGCTGGGAACTGCAGAGCAGAATGTTATCCCAGAAAAAGGGATTTCCAACCTCAGCCTCTTTTCTGAAACATCTTTCCATTATTTGTGCACCTCTACCATGTTGCTACACATTCTGCTGCTTTAAGAAACAGTGAAAAGAACAGGAAAATACTTGATTAAACGTGATATACACATATAAAGGCAGAAACAGAGAAAACTGAAAAACCCCGTATTTTCTTTGGATCAGAACATCCATTTTTGTTTTCTAACCACTACAGTAGCCTCCCACAGCAATCCTGTGTCTGTATCACCTGTCCCATTGCATTTGTTAGCTTCAAACCCAGCAAACCCAAATCCATTCTGCGTTACGAGAGCTCCTCAGTGTTATCTGCTGTTCTGCGTGTTGCTCATCGTGCTTTTCAAGTTCTCCCAGGCAAGCTCTCCAGATGTTCCTGGATTTAATTAGAGTCATAATTGCTTTCTGAAAATCTCCTTGCTACACCACTCCACTCACTTGCTTTCCAGAATTGTTATGATACATTATTTAATTACAACACAAAAAGCCCCACTTCACTGAAGCCCTCGCCCTGCATCTTAGACAACAGTTACCAAAAATCATAGCTCAAGTCTTCAGCACTTAGAGGGCTCTGCAGGGAACCAGACTTTCATATACCTCCTCCCAAACTCATTAGGGAACCTAGAAGTTGACATGAACTCAGGGAAAGGTCAATTTTGCCATTTAGTGATTATTTAGTCCCTGCTTCTTACAACAGAAGGGGCAGAGAGTGGAGTTAAGAGACAAAATGAAATTGCCTTGCCACAGGCTTTGACCATCATGTACATAAATAGCTGGGAAAATGATAGGAGAATTTGTGGAAATTGAATGTGCTGCTGATTTAAGTGGAGTCTCCTTGCCAGCACTGGGCTCCCACGGATGGAAATTGGGGTGCAGCCACGGCAGTGTGAGCTTGACGAGTTCAAAAGGTTCAGGGCTCAGAGCTCTGCAGGCATGGGCTGGATTCATCGTGCCTGAGCCATAGCCTCAAGTGGTGGTGCAGCCAAAAGACACCAGGGGCACTGCCTGCATTGCTCCACGCCTTCCTCGAGAGAGGAAACTTTGGGAATCCAGCTGGGAGCACTGAAGGTGCTACCTGCAGCATGGATGAACCCTCCCTTACAGTTAAACTGATTAAAGCTGCAACTTGAGCGTAGCCAAGGAAAATAAAAGTTAAGCTGTAGGCAACCCAAACACCTCAACATCTTTTTTATTAAAGCTTCTCTCTGCTTGTAATCTGCAGAATGGAGTCACTGGGCTCAGTGAAGAGATTCCAGTTCAAGGTATGATCTAGGCCTGCAGGCTGTGGACCCTGCATGGGCATTATTTGGTGGTGCTGAAGATGTCACAGCTTGCGGCCAGTCTGCGATCAGCTCACACCCCAGCATGACATGACACCACCACAAAGGAACTGAATTTAGGCAACTTCACTTTGGCTTTACCCCAGTTTAAACACCTGACTTCCGAGCAGCACTTTTTTATCTCTTTTGGTCCTGCATTTATTTTTATGAATGTCTGACTCCTTGAGGAATCAATGCTTGTCATGCTGGAAATGGATTATTTATAAACCATCAGCAGGGAAGAGGCACACTCATTTGGAGAGCTCATAGACTGGAGAGCATTCCCAGTGAATTCAAAGCAATTTCAAGGCTTTTTTGAGTGCCTCACACAATCACCGACACCTTGGGCGCTGCTGGCACATCACGCTGCAATTTTGTGTTTGCTAACCTCAGTCAGCCTCAGCTGACAGCATGTTTATCATACCTTCCCTCTGCGAACAAAGCCTTATTGCTACCCCAGACCCTGCGCCGGAGGCCATTCCTGACCCAGGAATGCCGATCTCATTGCCGCTCAGCCCCTATCTACAGTGCAGAAATGCTTTTTAGGCACTAAGATAAGGCATGTGCGCACAGAGCCCAGCGGGCCCCTCGCTCTGTCTGGTGAGCCACTTCACTGCAATGGAGGCAGGAAGGTCAGGGCTGTTCCGTGTTTAACTGGAGACACTCATGTTTGTGAGGATGGATCTCAATAAGGACGGCTTGGACTGAGACCTCACTGGGGTTCTGCAGCTTTCTCATCAGGGCAAGAGGAGAGGCAGCACGGATCAACCTCTGGTCTCTGCTGACCAGCGAGAGGACCTGAGGGACCAGCACGACGCTCTACAAGGGGGAGTTAAAACAGATTGGATTATTGGATATTAAGAAAGGGTTCTTCACTCAGAAGGTGGTGGGTCACCAGAACAGGCTCCACAGGGCAGCAGTCACCGCCCCAAGGCTGCCAGAGCCCCAGGAGCGTTTGGAAAACCAGCCCAGGCACAGCTCGATTGGGATTGTTGGGGCATCCTGTGCACGGCCAGGAGCTGATCCTTGTGGACAGGATATTCCACGATTGTATGCTATGATTCCACCACATCACACCCCCGCCCGGCCACACACAGTGCGCGATGCCGGCAGGTCCTGCCTGATAATAGCTGCACCAGCTCCGTTTGGGGAGGCGAGGCACTGGCCTACAGNCGCGCCCACGGCAGCGGCCAGCTCGGGGGCAGCAGCCACAGCCGCGCCTTCCTTCCCCTGGGCCGGCGCTCACCTGTTCTGGGGCCGGATGCCCAGCAGGTAACTCCGTCGGTCCGGCCGCGAGGCCCAGGCCGCGCTCTCGGCCTCCTCCGCCCCGTCGATGTTGCTCGTTCCCCGCCCGTAGAGGCCCGTGAGGGCCCTGCGGGTCGAGCTCATGGCCGGAGNNTTGGAAAACCAGCCCAGGCACAGCTCGATTGGGATTGTTGGGGCATCCTGTGCACGGCCAGGAGCTGATCCTTGTGGACAGGATATTCCACGATTGTATGCTATGATTCCACCACATCACACACCCGCCCGGCCACACACAGTGCGCGATGCCGGCAGGTCCTGCCTGATAATAGCTGCACCAGCTCCGTTTGGGGAGGCGAGGCACTGGCCTACAGCACACCAGCTCCTCCGCAGAGCCGAGCCATCGCTGGGTTTTCCGCCCCGGAGCGGCTCCCGGGGCCCGGCCAGGCCCATTGGCTACACCACTTCCATTGCCCCCTCAGAGGCCGGTGTAGCCTCAGTGCTTGGGTGAG
>VWZN01017393.1:83272-119488 GCA_013396955.1 Regulus satrapa | reverse complement strand
GGCCGGCGGCCGCCCAGGCCGGGGAGGAGCCGCCGGAGAAGCGATGCAGGAAGGTGAGTGGCCGCGGGGCAGAGTGACTGCACCGGCCTCCGGGCACTTGCGAGAGTGCCCAGAAGAGCCCCGTGTCATCCAGCCATCCACCTGTCCTTCCGTCTGCCCATCCTCTTGTCCATCCGCCTCCACACACTCCATCCGTCCATCCACCCATCCGTCCATCTGTCTCTCCATTCTCTGGGCACGAGAACATCCCCGTTCTATTCAATCCTCCCTGCCTGCTGGGATGGGTGTCCCTCTTGAAGCCCGCCTTGCCTGGCCCCCTGGGTGAGAGTGGATGCTGGGCTGTGGCTGCAGTGTTGTTCCCACCTCCACGTGCTGTTTCTCCCCAGCCATTGCCATAATCGAGCAGCCAGTCTCTGTGTCTGTCCCGGTGGGATATTCCTTCACGCTGCGGTGCCGAGCCCAGGGACGCACCTCGCTGCAGTACCAGTGGTTTTGTCAGTACCAGGTAAGGATGGGCTGGCCCTGGGTTTGCCACCAGGCTGGGTCTCTGCACACGGTGGGGGAGCTGGAGGAAGGAGCAGGGTTTTCCACTTTTGTTGCTCTTACAAGAGGCTTCCTTAGTGCCTTCTGCTGCCAGCAGTGAGGAGGGAATTGCTGCATACTGCCTGTGTTTTCCCTTTAGTCCGACTGCCGCCTGATTCCTGGAGCAACCAACCAGGACTTGCCTATCATTGCAGAGCAGACTCAGCTCTACACCTGCAGAGTCAATGACCTCCACAGAAATGCTGTCTTCTCTGACTGGGTGAAGGTAGAGGTCCATCAGTGTGTTGCCAGAGGTACAAGCCTGTCTTTTACCTTCTTGATGTATTATGGAATCACAGAATAGTTTGGGTTGAAAGGGACCTTAAAGCTCCTCCTATTCCACCTCTTGCTAAGGGCAGGGACACCTTTCACTAGACCAGGTTGCTCCAAGCCCTGTCCATATGCACCTGCACCTCATGCTTGCCGTGGGTTTCCCAGAGTTATTCTGGGTATTAGGACTGGAAGAACCTATCTGGCTACTTCAAAGCTGACTAAAAATAATGTGGGGTGTGGTTTACCATAGAATGTTGACTGCACCTTTGTCAGGAAAGGGCGAGGATCAGGTTTGGGAAGCCAGAGGCAGGGCTTTGGTGTGGCATTTACTGTCACAGGTGTTGCTCCCCAGGGAGAAAGGTGCAGTAGTGATGGTCGAAATTGTTTGTGGAAGGAAGACCAATTCAGTCTTGCTGCCTTGCAGGTCTGCCCCCTCGGCTGTGGCAAGGAGAACCAGTGATTGTGCTGAACCCCAGCGAGCAGCGGGTGGAGGTGGGGCAGCCTCTGCAACTGCAGTGTGCTGCCATGGGGGTGCCAGCGCCCAGCTACCAGTGGTACCGCAATGGGAACCTGCTGGAGCAGCAGAAGAGAAAAAAACTCTGGGTAAGGCTTTCTGGGGATAGTAGAGGAGCTTTGGGTGCAGAGGTGGGTAATGGGAGAAGCTGATTGCAGGGTGGTGAGAAAGCCCTCCACCTATCACCCTGCTGCTTTGGTGGCTGGCTGGATGACTCTGCGTGAAGGGGGAATATGTTTGATGGACTTCTTTCAAAGCTGTGGATATTCCTCTAAGAGGTAACCAATCCATAGATGCATCTAGGCCCCTCAGCACATCTCTTGTGCCCTTTTGCTCAGAGACATGAGAACAGTTACTGTCTGTGTGTGGAGGGGACTGCAGATTGATGGAGCTGTGGGAATGCTGTCTGCCTGCTGGAGGCCTAGAAGGAAATGTGGTTGGTCCTGACACCAAAGAGTCAGGGAGGCAGTAAAGGGGCTGGCTTTATTTTCTATCTCTGGCTGAGTGTAAATCAGTGCTGTCCTCTTAAATCAAGAAAGGAGATTTCCTTCCAGGACATCACGTGAAGGGCACAAGGACAAGACATCCAGTCTTTTCTCAGCAGTGGTCGATGATATTACAGGTGGTCTTAGATGGTATTACATGGTGGCCTTAGATTGCAATTCTGATGGGAAAGTTTGATCTGGGCACTAAGAAGAGGTTGCTTTTGGAGGTGGATGGTGCTGTGCTGGAGCCAGAAAGGCAGCAATGTGCTTGGAGGTGTTCAGGGCTTGAATAGACAGAGCTATGGCCACCCTGACTCAGTGGGGCTTTAGTTCCTCTCTGAGCAGGATCCTGGGCTGGAGAACCAGAGCCCCTGCCAGCTGCTACTGCTGTGGTCCTTGTCCCTGTCCTGATTCTTTGTGAGGTAAAGTCTCTGCGAACAGCAGGAAAAATACTTGTTATTCCATGAACACGAGTGCCTTTGGCTGATCCTGGCAGGGAGCTTCAGACTTTCACCATAAATAATGTGATTTAACTTTTGATCTGCCTAGATCAGCCACACCAAGGTCAGTGACTCTGGCACCTACCTCTGCTGTGCCTCCAACAGTCATGGAGAGCACTGGACCAACGCCGTGGACGTTCACATCGGTGAGCAGAGCCAGCCCACTTCTCTTTGCTGCATATCACCTGGTGGGGGATGTAGTTGGAGGGGACAATGGAATTTGATGCTCTCTGCAGGTGCTGAGCTGGTGAACAAAGGACCGTGATAAAGAGGGTTCCTCGAGGGAGAGGAAGTGTTCCCAGAGCCTCAGGCATGCTCCACCTCTGGCTGCTTTGGCCCTCTGCCTCTACCTTATGTGAGGCAGGAATTCACAGGCTGACTTTACTGGCTCTTTACTCCACCTAGAGATTTTTCTATGCCATAAGCTTCTTATCCTGCCTTTTAGGCTGGCTTTAAAATTTCTCACAAAATGCAAATTCATCTCGTGTAGCCAGAGAGCACTCTGCTTGCCTCCTCACAGCTGGAGAAACACATCCTGGGAGGACAGACAGTGAGAAAAGGACACCAGACTGGGTTGGGTTCAGTGCATTACTGTCAGAGAGCTTTTGAAAGCAACAGGTGCCTCTGTCAGAAGTGGAAAAGGATGAGTGGTTTTGTTCTGCAGCTCTTCAGGCATCTCTGCCTGAAGTGCAAGTGAAGTACATCAGCAACACTGGTTCAGGGGCCAAAGGTCTTCAAGACCCATGAGATTTATGCTATTTATCCTTAATTTCTTCTTTTAGAGCGTGTAGGGTTCTAGTGTTTTCTTCTGGGCTGGATTTTTAAATCTATTTCTGACTGAAATAGGAAAAGCTGGAGCTGTTGGGGTAATAATGATTTTAAGAGTCTGGAAGTGCTCAGGCAGGAGAGCTTGTGGAGCAAAGTGAGTACTTTTCTGAAACAGAACTGTTAAAACAACAGGGAAAGGCAGAGGAGGGAGATGAAAAACTCTGGGAATATTGTTGCAATCAAAAACAAACAGGGCAACTTTCTCTGCACTGGACATTGGGAGAAACTCTGTTTTGGAGCTTTTATTTACCTTGAGTCATTGTGTTTCCTTTGCTATTGCTGCAGTGAGGTAGCAGGTGAGTCACATCAGGTACGAGCCTCCTTCCCTGGTCTGCCACTTCCCCAGGCTTTGCTTCCCAGCTGCTCAGGATGTCATAAATTAGGCTGGATTTCATAAATCCTCCTAACATCAAACCAGTGTCTTTAAGGTTAGCAGTCAGCCTATGAACGAGTTGCCTGAGGAACATTGCTTGTGCAGATCCTCTGTGTGTTTGATCCAGCTGTGCATTGTTGATGATATTGGAGCAGAATTCACACTGGATGCTGAACCCAGGCTTACTGAACCCAGGCTTTTAATTTCCCTCTTTCTTTCCCAGGTACATGTGGCTCTGGAAAGTTTTTTGGTGAGTGCTGTCATCTGTTCTTCCTGAGAAATTACTCCTTTAATTAAAAGCCAGGCTCCAGAGTGGATGGGAGGAAGGAATGGGAGGGCTTTTTCTGCAGAGACTGCTTCAAGCCTTTATGACCACATTGCCACAGGCTCTGCACTTTTGGATTAGAGCTGCACAGCATAAGATGAGTCCCATCCCCTGCCAAGCCCTGATCTTTTTCAGCAAGTGGAGTAAGATTAGTCTTAATGAGTAACTGAGTCTTGAGCTCTGTGCCTGCCAAATTATTTAAAAAGTGTTGTTCAAATGACAATTTATCCCTGCTTGAAATACCTCCTCAGAGCGGGGCAAAGTTCCTTGCTCCCAGCACCACTGAGTGACATAAATCCCATTTTTTTACAGTGGGAGGTGGGGATAAAATCAAAGCAGGAGCCATGGGTTTCTCTCCTTCAGCCCTGTGAGGGAAAGGACCCCGCAGCCTGGCTCAGTGAATCCCCCTGCCATTCACCACTGACATGCCAGACCTGTGGTCACGGTAGGGCAGGTAGAGCAGAACCTCTGCGTTCCTGAGGTTTTGGTTGTCGAGTGAAAACTTTTCAAGCCTTTCTGTCAAAGATTGTGTATTTTGTTGAAGTGTTCAGAAAGCCAAGGGCTTTCTGGAGGGTGCTCCAGGCTTGCAGCAGCCCAGAGTCTACCCTTGCTGCCTAGCTCTTTCCTTAGATTGCCCATATCCCTCACTCCAAAAGGACCAGGAGGTGAGATCTTGCCTCTGCCTGAGCGTTTACACCTTTTTCACTCGGTGTTTGTTTTAGCTACAGGCAAAGTAGCACTTCTAGTGGGCAACAACCGCTACCAGCATCACCCCAACCTGGTGGCTCCCGTGAGGGACGTGTTTGAGCTGAGTCGTCTTCTGCAGCACCTGGGGTTCCAGGTTGTGTCCCTGCTGGATCTGAACAAGGCTGAGATGGCGGCAGCGGTCACTCGGTTCCTGCAGCTCCTGGGGAAGGGGGTCTATGGTAAGGCCGAGCCAGCTCAGTCACCTGCCCGTGCTCAGTAGGGATTAGGCAATTTTCTGAACAGCTGTTGAATTAAAAGAGAAGAAATTGAGCGTTGCTGTCTCAAAGGAGACCTGCATCAGTACCAGGCTTGGCAGGAGCCCTTGGATAAGTGTAGTTTAGTTTTGCAGGTTATAGTCAGGCAAAGTGGATGTTTCTCCAACATGTGGCTCACCTCCAATCCCAAAAGCATGGGCTCACACTGGGTTTTTGGGGAGCCAGTAGTGAATGGGAAAGGGGGTTTTGATTTTTCCTTGAATAAAAGAATTGAGGAGTGATTGCCCCCTACCACTTGTGTGTGAGGAGCAGAGCTCCTTTTGAGCCCTTACTGCTGCATCTGGTCATGATTTGTTTCTCTTTCCTGAAGGTCTAATTTGGGCCCCTGACAACCCTTTTGCAGAAGAGCATTCCCAGCTGCAGGTGGCTTTGAGGTTGGGCTTTGTGCTTAATTGTGCACTGTGCTCAGTAAGGAAACGTTCCTCCACCCAGCAGATCTTGTGGCTCTTAAAGCAGCTGTTCAGATTTGGTGGTGAAAGTAGCATTTTTGGGGTCCCTGAGATTCTCAGGTGACAGATACCCTGAAAACACCTTGCAGGTGGTTTTTTTTTCTTTTTTCCAAACCTCAGCACGAAGCTTACATGCCAGCTGAGTGGCACCCAGATGGTGAAAGTCAGCGTGGGCTGATTCCAGGCTGGCGTTCAGCATGAGGTTTGGAGGTTGTGCAATGGATGGGGACCTAGCCACGAGGTAAATGCTGCACATTCACCTTGTTCTGGGAAGCACTGACTCATCTGGGGAGGCTGAGCTGGTGGGAGGGGTCATGTGCCGTCCTGGCGCTCCATCTGAGTGTGTCACCCTATGACAGCATCTTTCCATGACTTCACTTGCAGCTTCCTTTTCTTGTTGCTCTCTGAAATCCTCTTGTAGCCCAGGCTTTATGTCCCCTCCCAGCCAGAGTCATCCCAGCTGCCATTCTTACCCTCTATCCATGGCAGGTGAGGACCAAAAGGCATTTTATCTGTGGCCCTTTCTAAGCATTGGAGAGAAAAAAATCCTTGCAAACAGCAAACCTTTCATATTGTCATGCCTCATTTAAACTTCTAGAGCCTCTCTGCATTTGTGGCCTTTGATCCTTCCTGGCAAAATTGATTTTGTGTGCTGTCAGGAAAAACATTAACAGCTGAGTTGAGTGTTTGTGAGGCAATGCCTGCTTAGGTTGAGGTTTTCTTACCAGCTCTCCAGGCTCTGAGTGGTGTGCTGTGCTGTGAAGCCCAGTGTGAGCTGGGTCCAGCAGTGATTGAGTTCAGGATTCTTGCCACATTCCTAATTTAACGGAGGGACAGGCTGCCTGCTGAGTGCCCCCGTTGTGGTGAGAGAGCAGCTCCAGGAGCAGCTCAGCCCGTTAAAGAGGTGCCTGTGACAGCCACCCCTGGACATGGACACGCTCCTGTGGCATCCCAGTGTTCTTGCTTGAGGAACCTGGAAATGCCACCTCCTGTGTAGCAGCCACCAGAGCTAGAGTCAGGAGAGCTTTGTGTAGACATACAGAGGGAGGAGAGGCCTCACTGGTGATCATGAACCTCCATGGGTTGGTGCTCATTGCCCCCTGTTGTCTATGTTGATGAGGGCAGTTGGACTTTCTGGCTTTTGTGAGACTTTCTTCCACATCTCCATCCCAGCACAGCTCCCAGGCCTGGAGCGTGAACTGTTGAAAAAACAAGTGGATGTGGCACTGCATGGTATGGAGAAGTGGGCATGGTGAGGTTCAGTCCAAGGTTTGACTTGATGATCTTGGAGGTATTTTCCAACCCTAATGGTTCTATGATCCAAAGTTTCTCCAGTTCACTGTATGGAGGTGGTGGGTTATTTGGCTGCTTTTCCTCCAGACCTCATCTTAGGATTTTTTTGCTGCCTAGGATTTTTGAAGGCCCCAGACATCCTCTAAGTGATGTAATTATTCCACCCTCATGCAAATGAGGAATCCCTGTTGATGGTATTTTGAGCATCCTAAAAAGTCCCAACTCAAAAAAATTACTTTGGAAATGCAATGAAAGCAGAAAATTGTGAGTGGAATACTAGGAATATGAAGTCATGCCTTTATTAAGCCTCATGCTGACATTTCCTGTGTTATAAGCAGTGCTTGGAGCTTCCCCTTTTTAATTTGGTACTCAGAAGTTTTTTCTGTGATGAGCAGTTCTGACTCATTCAATGTGGGAAGATCTCAGAATTAAACATCCCTTTCCTTCTCTGTGCAAATTGTTGACTTCCCTGTTCAGGAGGAGAGATTCCATCTGGGAGAGGTTGGAGAAGTTGCTCAGGTGATGTGAAGCTCACCTTTTTTGATCTGAACACGAGTCCTTGTGGTTTATATAGCATGGGGAGCACTCGGTGGTACATTCAGTTACATAACAAGACCTCAAAAGTTAGAAGGTGTAAGGATTGAATTGTTCATTTGGGCTTTTCTGTTATATTTCATATTTTTCCAAGCCTCAGTGATGCTGCATGGTAGCAGGTGTCATCGGTTCCCTTGTATGTACAGGCAGAAGGACGAAAGCCACCAGTGCTCAATGGCTCAAGGGGCCCAGCAGGCTTCTAATTTTTCTAGAAGGCTTCCTGTTTTATGCTCTTCTAGTCTCAGGGGAGGGTCTTGTGGCTTCGATTCGCAAGTTATGAAAGTTTAAAGCTTCTGCAAATCAGAGCCTGCTATCTCTGGCTGGCAGTCCACAAGAACAGGAACTTAAATCTCGTGGGCACATGTGAAAATGGCCATTTGAGAAACTTTCCATTGTCCCCTGAGAATAGAAACCAAAGGTCTTTTTGACTGTGAGATCATGTTTTCCATTCTCCACATGATGAGATCGTGCTTGCAGCCCTTCAGCTCCTGCCCCTGGTACTGCATCCTTGCAGAGTCAGACCAAAGTGAGCGTCCTGCCAACTCCAGGGGCAAGAACAGCAGAAGGAAAACAGAGGAGAGGTTACTCAGTGTGGGCTTTGGCAGTGAATCTGAGTGAGGAATTTCTCCTGCTTTTGCCTCTTAGCTGCTCTTTCCCATTTCTGACCTCTCATTCTTCATTGTTCCCCCAGCTGCAGTAACACAACTCTGCATCACCTTGCAGAGCTATTTCTAACTCATTTCAATTCCCCAAGTTGTCTTTCACCAACCAGCATCCCCCAAGCAGTGTCATTGGTCCTGGGGAGGGGGAGACAGCCACTGTGCTGCTTCCTTTTGAGAAGCTCCAGCCTCTCTGGAGATGCCTGCACTGAACACAGAGCTTGGAGAGGAGCCCCAGCTTAGGCCATGCCAAGTTCCCCAGTGCTGGCTTCCGTCCTGTGTTGCCATCTCTTGGGAAGGCAAAATCCATTGCTGATTTTCATGTGCTTAAGAGTAAAACCCAAAATTCTTGTCGGGTCTTGGGCTTCCCACTGGCATCTGCAAGAGTCTGATTCTTTCCCTGCCTGACAGGGCTGGTGCCTGGTTTGAGGTTGTTGAAGCACATGATCTTCATGTTCTGGACATCTGAAGAACTCCTCTCTCTCTCTATTTTTTTCACCAGCTTATAGGTGTATATATACAGGCAGACCTTTGAAATTGAGAATGCTTCCCATCACCTTATCAGTTGTTACTCTCTTCTCCAAAACTAGGAGGCTTCTCATTTAAATGGCTGTTAATGTATTTTCCATCCTGGTAAAATCCTTTTCTGTTGCCTCTATCCTTCAAAGAGCTGAGGAGTAACCAGAACATTGTACAGTGGTGAAATTCAGCTGGCAGGTACTGAGCCTGGGTGTTGTAGCACAGAGGGTTTGGAAGTGTGTAAACCCAGGGCCTTCAGGAGACAAGCAATGCAGGAATCCACAAGTACAGGAGAGCCTCGGAAATAAATGGGGAAAAAGTTGAAATTGTGAGGTCAATGTGGCTCCAGTTCCATACTGGTCTAGGTCTGCCCTGCGCCAGTATCCCTTCAGGAGGTGGGACGTGGCCATGGGGAGCTCGTTACAGACCTGCAGGTTGGCATCCTGATTTATCCTCTCCTCTCCCTTTTCCAGCTATATTCTACTATGCTGGGCATGGGTATGAACATCTGGGGAGGAACTACATGGTCCCTGTTGATGCTCCACAACCTTATGCTCCTGAGAACTGCATCAGCGTGCAGAGGATCCTCCAGAAGATGCAGCAGCAGCAGACAGCCCTGAACATCATCCTGCTGGACACCTGCAGGAAGTGGTAGGGACCTCTTCCCCCTTCCTTACCTGGGTTGGGCATTCCCAGGGCTGGGAGGGGGGGGGGAAGCCATCCTCAGCTGTGGGTTGTGACAGCCCCCTCTGTCAGAGGTTATTGATCTGTGCCATAAAATCAACCACACTGTCAGGTCCTGCAGGGTGTCCTGGGGCATGGGTCAGTCGAGTGTTAGTGCAGAGAGCATCAGACCTTGTCTGAGATCTGCTGGAGAGAAGGGGCTGGAGACCCTCACTGGGGTTTTTGAGGTGGAGAAGCCTGGCAAATAGAGGCAGGTTGCCTCAAGCCTGTGGAGGGATGGGTCTGCCTGACATAAATTGTTGGCTGAAACTCAGCACGGGGTTTGTCTTTTGTGTTTCAAGCCTGACCCACCTGACCTGATCTTACTGATTGTGTGCTTTCCTGGTCCATATTTCCCACCTGCTCAGGCTGGGAGTGTTCAGTTCACCTCTCTTGTCCTGTCTGGATTCTTGTTAACATCTGTGAGAAGAGTGCAGCATGACAGGGAAAATATTTTAAACCTTGCTACTTTTTTTTTACTGGCCTTAAATCCTTCTGAAATGGTCATGTTGTGAAGCTGCTGCTGCTGAGGTCGGAGATCAGCATTTTCCCACTTTCTGTGGAAAACCCATCATCCTCCATTGGCCTGCAGACTTCTATCCTGCTGCAGGAAATTACTACTTGTCCAGTTTCAGCAGAGGTGGGTGGGCTATTGCAGTAGAAGCTGTCATTAGTTTATTTATTTCAGGCTCCTGAGGCAGATTTACAGGTCAGAAAAGACCTGGAGAGCAAATGTAGGAGTACCTCTCTCTTCATGCTGTGATTCCTGTGCTAAGAATTGGAAAGACAGCAGGGCTTTTGATACCTGAGAGAGCTGCCAGCCCCTGGAGAGATGATAAAATTTTGATGCCTGTTAGCTGCAGTGGTAGGGCTGCTTGCTTTGAACAGCTTAAAGGTGGTTCTGCAGGGACTTGTCCCAGCCTGATGTCCCTTGATGCTTCCCTGAGCTCCCCAGAATGGAACATCCCCTTTCTCCCTTCTCGCTGAGAGCAGAGTGTGCTGCTTCCCTGGCAGCAGCTGGCTGCCCTGCCCAGTGTGCTGAGAGGCAGGGGGTGCCTGCAGCCAGGCAGGAACACCTGGATACTCTCATGGATACTCTGCTGTGCCATCTGAGGGCACCATGTGCTGGGGAGGCACCATGGGGCTGCTCAGGGACCACCAGAGCAAGTGTTAACAATCTGTGAAACAGCTTTTGAGATGCTGTCTGTCTCCCTTTGAGCCGCTGTCTGCTTCCTTGGCATTGCCATCAGTTCCTTTGCTCAATGGAGTCTCAGTGGTGCTCTGGGAAGAAGATGCAGTGTGAGATCTGCTGTTCTATTTAGGCAAAGCTGTGCAGCTGCTTTTCTCCCTCCTTTCCTAAAGTTCACGCCTCCCCTTTTCCACAGCAAGCATAGCACTTCATGCAGTGGGTGTTGTCCCTGATCTTGTGTGGGCAGGAGCTCTCTCCTGAGCTCAATTTTTTCTTCAGAAGTCATCATTTCAGTTCAGGAAAGCATCTGAATTCCATAGCTCTGTGTGTTTACACCACTGTACAAAACAAGGCTCCCCAGGGCCCCCTTTCCCAACACCTGGTCAGACTGAGGCTGCAGGTCTGTCAGGAGCTCGGGCATGGAGCTGTGTCTGTGCTAAGAGGAAGCTCACCCAGAGTTTCTCCTCACCCCATGTGTTGGCATCAGAAAAGCCAGGGTGGTGAGGAACACATCTCCCTTTGCCAAGTGTGAGCAGATGCTCAGCCTTAGCAGGGGAGGAATCAGAACACAGAGCCTGTGTGTAGCTTCATACTTTTAGATGCTGATTTTGGGCGGATGTGATTGCCTTTTCCAGGAATTCCCTGATATATCCTTGGACCTGGAACCAAAGATTTCTGCAGTTGAAGAGCAGATAAATCTCAACATTCAGATTTAGAAACATGTCTTCTTTCTTACATTTTCTCTTCTGATCGTCTTTAGGACGACTTACACGAGCTGGTAGAATTCTGCCATTAAACATCTCCAGAGTGTGCCACCAGCAGTAGGTGACCTGCTGGCTGCTGGCAATACCCCTGTCCTTTCTGCTCTCCTTAGTGTGCCAGCTCCAGCCCCAGGAAGCTGTGCTGGAATTGAATTACATGGACTAACGCTGCCTCTGTGCCTGGTTCTGTGCCGTGTGACTGGGAACAGCTCCGAGTCACTGCTGTGAGCTGGAGGCAGCCTGTCCCCATGCTGTCAGTCTGGCTGCAGTCAGATGGGCAAGGTTTAACCATTCAAGGCAACCAAGAGATCTTTTTTGTTGGAAATCAGATCCTGTTACCATGGATCTGCCTAATTTTGGAAATAATAGGGGCTGTGCTCATTCAGCTGTGTCTAAACTGAGGTGCCAGGACCACGTTTGAGCTTTGAGAAGTGTGTGTCCTCATCCCATCTCTCAGGGAGATCTGGGACCTCTGACTTCTTGAGGGACAGTTGTCCATGGGCCACAGTGAACCTGTGGGTTGTCTGCTCTGTGGTGCTGCCTGGAGTTGTTAAAATCCAGCCTCCATAGGGAGGTGCCAGCATGCACCCACATCTCCAGGTTGTACCACAGCTTTAGGCTCAGGGCTGGGAGCAGCTTATCAGTGCAGATAAGTCACAACTGGACATACCTACTCCTTTCCCTGTGGTTTGGGCTCTTGGTGGGACTCCCAGCTTTAGTCTCTCTGGTTGCATTCAAGGTGAGAGTTGATCCTACTGCTATCCCTAAGAGATTGACACGAGGAGTGTGTGGGGTTTGTCCCCTCCAGCTCACAGATGTCCTGGACACTGACTTGTGCCTTTGCCTCCTCTCCAGGTACAATCCAGGATGTGCCTTGTCCCAGGTGCAGCCACTGGAGCCCTGGGGAAACACTGTCTATGGGTATTCCACGTAAGTGACTTCTCCATTCCCACACCCTCACACGGGACCAGACTCTGGCACAGTCCTGTCTCCTCATCCTTTTGTGCACAGAGGCTGGAGGGGGCTTCTTTCATGCTCCCTCTGGCTCCCACCCTCCATCTGCTGGGTTTGCTGTTCAGGCACTTCTGTCCTTCCTGCAGCCTGTGCTTCAGTTACAAGTTGCATGTGCAGGTGAGATCAGCTCCTGTCACCTGTTCTCCAGCCTGGCTCCCCAGGTCATGTCCCCTGAGCAGCTCACCCAAAGCCTCCTGAGATGCTGGGTGTTATTTGCTAGTCCAGTGCCAGTTCCACTGGCTTTTCACCTTTGTCACCCACCTGGGCTGGCAAAGGAGACTGTGCTGTCCTATCCCATTCCCTTCCACTGCTTTTTCCCATCCTGTGGGGCCTGCCCACCCTCTCCAGAGCACAACCAAGCCACTTTGTGTTATTCCTTGAGAAGCTCATTTTGATCCAGCCAATAGAGTCTGGATGGAGTTGGCCACCCCAGACTCACCTTGGACTTCATCTCCAGTGCAGAACTGCAAGGACTCTGAGAAAATATCTTACTCTTGCAGGAGTGAAGATGCAGAAGCCTATGAATTGCAGGATGGGGAGTTCAGCTCTGGGATCTTCATGAAGTACCTGAAGAAACACATTCTGCAAGAGAAGAAGGTTACACACATGCTGGAGGATGTGTTAGAAGGTAAGAGAAGCTAGAAACCACTCGCTTCAGTGGCAAGGGTGAGAAGAGACAGCAGAGACCAAGTGGCTCCACATCACTCCATCCCATCCCGCCCACCTGAAATTCCTTCCCCTAAAATCCAGATCACAGGCCATGCCCCATGGGAGCTTTCAGTAGCCTGAGAGCAGCATGGAGACATGCATCTAGGGCCAGAAAGGCAGGGAGATCCATGAGGAGCCTGGGGTGATCCTTGTGCTTCCAACTCTTTCCACAGACATTGGCCGTGATCCCCTGGTGACGGGGAGGCAGGTGATGGAGATCAAGCACACCCTGAAGGAAGCCCGGTCCCTGACAGATCCCATCTGTCCCTCGGGAGCAGCCGCTGAGCACTGGGGATACAGCCAAGGTGAGCCCTGCAGGGCGTGGGGGTGCCCCTCAGGGACACCCCTGTGCAGGGAGGTGTTGACAGCACCCTCTGAGGAGTTGATCATGCTTAAATTTCCCTTCCAGAGCTGCCCAGCAGAACGGTGACTTTCCCGTGCGGGGTGCGGGTGGAGCTGCGCTTCCTCCGGCTCTTCTCCAACCTGCTGTTCGTGTGTGCCAAGCCACAGCCACCCCTGGCCCACGTCAGGGACCCCCAGCTCCTGCTGCACCAGCTCGTCGTGAGTGCTCTTCCCGGGCTGCTTGCCCCAGGTCACAGGTGGGGAGGGTGGTTGGGCTGAGTCCTGAGGGCTGGCAACGGCTGCTCCCAGGTGAAAAAGGATCTCCTCCTCTGCATGCACCTCTTTGAGGTTCCTTCCACGTCTCAGTGGATTCCCTGCCTAGCTCCTCATGCATCACAACAAAGATTTGGCAGCAATTTGATGCCTTTAGCCAGTTATCCCTCAGATTGATTTCTGGGCTGCCTGATTAAATTATTGCATTTAATCTGATTGAGGCCAAGAGCTACTTTCTTTTTTGTGTTAGAAAGTAGGTCTGGCTTTTTTTCTTATGCCTTCTTTAGCCTGCTGTGCTAATATATCTTAATGCAACAATATATTCCTTCCCAGTTGAGCTGTACCAGCTTCCTTGAACCCTTTCTCAAACCTTTCCTCACAGACCATGTGGGCTTTACTGATGGTCTCCGTGCCACTTCTAGGGATTGAATTTGCTGCTCCTTTCTGTAACTCTCTCCCTTCTTTTCTGTAGTCCTTCTCCTGAAGCATAGCTCATTTGTGGTGGATGTTTGGGCCCTTGTTTCTCGTGGAGGGACGCTGCTCCTCAGCACATTGGGGTCACTGATGCAGCGTGGTGTACCCAGGAGGTTTGGAGCCTGATCCTGCCATTCCTAAGCTGCAGAATAATTTCCCCTTGTGAGCATCGTGCATGAAAACTGTGTCTGTGCATATGAGCATGTATTTGTGTGCTTTGGCTCATGTCGGTGACTGGGGGAAGGGGGACCCAGCTGCCTGCTCCTGCCTCCAGAGCTGTCTCAAGAGGGATCAGGGGAAAAAAAAAGGACCCCAGTACAGCCAGGTCCCCCTTCCTGTCCTAGGGCATGATGGAGCTGGCTCACACTGAGCTCCAGTGCTGTCTGCAGAAGCAGCAGCACGTCCTGTGACTGTCACCTGCCCACCTCAGACATCACAGCAGCCACCACACCCCTGTGGGATCCCTGAGATGCCCGTGGGGGGCACTGGGCTCCCTCTAGGATCCTGCCAGCGCTCCTGGGGGATGCTGAGGGCTGCTGGATCCCCCTAAGCCCCATGTGCGTGACTGAGCTGCAGGAGCTGGAGTCTGAAGGCCAACAGCACCAGGCTGAATGTGAGGTTGTAAGCCCTGGGGAATGATCTCAGAGAGCTGTTTCATTAAGGAAATGGGAGTTTTCCCACCATTTGCCACATTCTAGTTATCAAAGGGATTTAAATGGGCTTGCCAGAAATAATTACAATGGAATTTTGCAGCATTGATCCATTTGCTTTAGTTGTCCCATATTCCTTCCCTCCATCCCGTGTCTCTCCTGACTTCCACTTTTACCTGGCAAGCACTGTCTTTAGAGGGAGAGGCTGCTCTAGCATATGACAAGACATTCCCTTTTTCTTTTTTCCTCTATAGTGTTTAAATCCTTACTTTTTAAAAAAACCTTTATGTTGAATCTCCTTGTTTTCCAGACACTTGATCTGGAGCTGTTTGCCATAATGGCCTTGCCTGTCAACCTTCCCCCAATTTATTTAGAATATCCCTATTTCTGGGCCAGCTAAAACCTGGCCTTGCCAATTCCTGGGCACCATCTTCATGAAAAAACACATCCACCTTGGGCAAAGGTTTGTAAATAGTTAAATAGATTATCCAGCCCAACCCTCCTGCTAAAGCAGACATGCCAGGTTGTTCCTTGCCTAGGTGAATGTCTTGGAGCTCACTGGGCTGGAGAACCGTGTGCTGTGGGGCTCAGCCCTGGAGAGCTGGTGGATTTTCAAGGATCCTGATGAGCAGGGAGTCAAGCAAAAGCATCAGAAGGCCTGCACGGATTTGCTGGAGGCTCCTCACTGAGCTCACACGTGAAAAAGTGTGCAAGAGGTGGATGCAGGGCAGGTAATGTAGGGCTGTAGAGATGTGGTTCAAGCTTGTAGGAATGGGGCTCAGAAAGCCAAAGCCCATGTGGAGCTGGATGTGGGGACAAGAAGAAGGGCTTCTAGAAGTATCTCAGGACTCCCAGAGCCCTGGATCTAAGGAGAAGGTCTGGAGCGAGGGAGACACTTGGAGGAGGAGCAGGACCAGGTCAGGGAGGACATTCAGGAAAACCCACAACCTGATGGGTGCGCCCAGGAGTGCTGAGTGAGCTAGAGATGAGACTGTGAGCACATTCTCCATCTCCTCATGCTCTTCCTGAGTCCTGGAAAAAAGCCGGTGTCACTCTGGCCTTCCAGGAGGGCAAGAATGAAGATTTGGGGAGGGTCAACCTCACAGTGTTCTCTGAGAAAGCGACAGAGCAATAAACGCAGAAAGGACAAGGAAGTGACTGGGGGCAGTTGCAATAGATTGCAAAGTGCCTCCATGCCTGATAACCTGATGCTTTCTGTATCAAAGTGATGAGCTCAGGGGACAAGGGGCAGTGGTGTTGTTTATCCTCATCTATGTCCAATTCCAGCTCCTCAGCTCTCCAAGAGAGACATGGACATACTGGAGAGACTCCAGCAAAGGAGTGCTTGTGATGAAGTGCTTGAGGCATCTCCCCTGTAAGGAAAAGCTGAGAGAGCTGGGGCTGTTCATCCTGTGGAATGAGAGGGGAGAACTCATCCAGGTATACAAATAGCTGCAGGGAGGGCACAATGAGCAAGGAGCCAGGGTCTTCCCAGTAGTGCCCAGTGCTAGGACTGGAGGCCATGGGCATGCATTGATGCACAGGAAATTCCACTTAAAACTAAGAGAAAATTCTCCTTCTTGGAGGGTGATTGAATATGTTTGGGCTTTTTGGAAAATGGGGGCTTTGGGGTTGGTTTTTATTTTCACTGATGTGCTTATTAAATACACAGATCCCATAACACCAGGTGTCTCTGCAAGGTGCTACAAAGCAGATTTTTGAAGGATTTGGATAACTGAAGGTACAATTCGAGGCCAAGGCTGTTATTCAGCAGATGCAAGTTCCTGCACGTGAGCAAGAATAAAAGGTAGCGTCAGCACGGGATGGGCAGTGAGTGGAGAACCAGTTCTGGTCAGAGCCCAAAACAGCTGAGGCAACAAAAACAGGGCACAAAACCATGGCAAGGTTGCAAACTAGAGCTCTGAGATTTGTGTGAGATCCTGTCTGGCTCTCCTGGCTGTTACTGGAACACTGGGTCCAGTTTCGGGTCTGTACTTCATGGAAAAATGTGTGCCAACTAAAACACAGACAAAGTAATGAAAGGAAGGAGCAAGGCAATTGTAGTTTAGGCAAGAAAAGCAAAAATGCTGATTTTTATGGGATCTTGAAATCTATAAAAAGTTGTTTCCAGCATGGAAGTAACTCATGGTTTTAATTGCAGGGAGGAAGTTCCAAAGTGGAGATGACATTCTCTCTAATCTCTAATCTAACTTCCCTGCAGTGGGAAGCCATTCCTCTCTTATTCTGTCACTCCAGGCTCTTGTTCAAAGTTCCTCTCCAGCTCTCCTGGAGCCCCTTCAGGCCCTGCCAGGGGCTCTGAGCTCTCCCTGGAGCCTTTTCCTCTCCAGGTGAGCACCCCCAGCTCTGCCAGCCTGGCGCCAGAGCAGAGGGGCTCCAGCCCCCAGAACATCTCTGTGGCTCCTCATCTCTGTGGCCTCCACAGGACTCGCTCCAGCAGCTCCACATCCATCTGCTGTTGGACCCAGGGCTGGAGGCAGCTCTGCAGGCCAGAGCATGTGCTGGAGGATGGAGCTGGCTGGACACAGCAGAGCTACACCCTCTTTTCTGCTGCCAAAGCCCTGTGTCAGCAGCATCTGGCTGATCTGCTTCCTATACCTCTTTGGTCTCCAGGTTTAGTCTTCATTCCCTCTTGATCTTCCCCAGGCTCCCTCCAGTTTATCTTTCCAGTAATGAGCTGCCAAGTGAGGAGATGGATTTGGCTTTCCCTTGCACAGAGATAAATGGTGTTTCCTCAGCCTCCAGTGACCTATTGGATCAGTGATGGTGCTATTCCTGTTCCACCAGCCTTGCATGCAGGGGTGATCCTGATGCCTGCTGATCCCAGCCAGCATTTTGAATCCAATGTTTTTCTTCTCAGTCTCCTGGTCAGAACCAAATTGCTTTGGCTGCTTGCAGGCAGCAGTTCAGGGAAGGCCAGGAAGAGCTCCCAGGTCTTCTCCAACTTCTACCTCCCCAAATATCCTAACAGCCACCTTCACCAGCATGCCCAGTGCAACTTCTCCTGCTAAGGATCACACTGGAACAGTTGCCAGAGCTAGCTGACAGAAGGAAGCCTTCTGGAAGGGGCTGGTAGACTGTGGTCTGTCACCCATTCTGGAGGGCTCAAATCCAAAGCAAGAAGGACTTGGTCACAGTCCCAAGGCTGCCAGAGCTCCAGGAGCATGTGGACAATGCTCTCAGGCACAGGGTGGAATCGTTGGGGTCTGTGTGCAGGGCATAGGACTTGAGCTCAATGACCCTTGTGGGTTCTTTCCAGCCCAGGATATTCCATGATTTGTGATTTCATGAGGCCTTTGTTCTTGTCTCTCCCTGGGGTATTATTAGTGGCTCCATGATTCCTTGGGTCCTGAAGAGGATCTCATAGACACGGTGCTGTTCTGGTTCAATTTGAGTAACTCAGCAAGAGTTGGCAGTTCTGTAGATGGTGGGGGGGCTAAATCAGTGCTCAGCACAACTCAGAGCTTCCAGCTGTGCCTTTGGAAAACGTGCTCCCTCCATGACATGCTGCTGGCACTATCAGTAGTTGTGGTACCAGCTGGTGCTGCTTCCTGCTCTGCTGAAAGTCCCACTGTACCCTATTTTTCCCAGTATGACATACTCAGGGCCTTATTGCTGTGCACAAGGCAAGTGTGTAAAACCTCTGCATTCCTGTTGCTTTCTGTAGTACTTCCATTAGGATACACAGCGTTTCCACCAGGCAATGTGTTAATCAAAGCCCAGAGCACGTGTTTGATGGGCAGTTGTGCCTCGATGCTTCATGCTGCTGCTGAAATTTCCTTGCATTTCCTCTTGTTTTCCTGACCCAGGAGATGGATGACGTGGCTATCCAGAGGGAGAGCTGTCTGGACCATGTGGAGACCCTGCTCGCCTCTGTGTACAAGCGGGAGGAGCTGGACTGCGTCTTCCAGCTCTCTGCACTGCAGAAAATTCAGGTAGAGAGTAGCCAGGTGCAAATTTCCCCAGTTCTGCACTCTCATGGAACTGGTGTCCCCCATCTGCATGGCTGGAGCGGGATGTGCCTCTCTGACATGTGTCAGTGTCACAGGCAGACTGAAGAGGAGCTTGTTGGTCTTCAAGGCACAAAAGCCACCCCATTTTACAGAATCACAGACTGGTTTGGGTTGGGGCATCATCTCCTTCCAGCCCTTGCTATGGGCAGAGACACCTTCCACTAGCCCAGGGTGCTCCAAGCCGTGTCCAGCCTGGCCTTGGACATTTCCAGGTTTGGGGCAGCCACAGCTTCTCTGGGCACCCTGTGCCAGGGCCTCACCACCCTCACAGGAAACAATTCCTTCCCAATATCAAATCTAACCCTGCCCTCTGGCAGTGGGAAACCATTTCCCCTTGTTACTCCAGGCCCTTGTCCCCAGTCCCTCTCAGCACTCTTAGAGCCCCTTTAGGCCCTGGCAGGGGCTCTAAAGTAATCTTGGATCCTTCTCTTCTCCAGGCTGGACACACCTAGCTCCTCCAGCATGTTTCCATAGAAGAACACTGTCCTTTCACCTCACTTTTTCCATCTCAGCCAAGTCTTTCTGATTTACAGTCAGGCTGCAGAACCCAAGCGTGGATGCTCTTTGCTTTTGTGTTGTCTCCCCTGCCTGACCTTCCTATCAAAGCTGCCCCACAGCAGCCTCTGCTGAGAGAAGAGAGTATCACCAGTCATGGATTGTTCTGTTTTTCTGTGCTGCCTGGCCAAGGAGGCTGCTCTTTGCCCCATCACCCCCAGGGAGGTCAGACCTGCCCAGTTATTTCAGGTGGAGGAATGTCTCACTAGGCTGTGTGCTTGCTGAGAGATGAGCTCATGGGCTGGCCACGATCTCAGAGTAACACTGCCAAGCCTGATCCAAGCTGTGCCTTTTGGCACACTTAAAAACACCCTCCAACTATTTAAAGACCAAGAGAGAAGCTCAAGAATTGCTTGTCCCCTGGCTTGTCTCTCCTCAAACAGCAGTGTGCACCTTGTTTATACTTGGATTTTCCTTCTTCCCCTAACACACAGCCAATGGATCTTACACCAAGTGCTGCTCTCAAGCTGCTGGATCTGCCTACAGCAAGTTCTGCTTGCTCTGTATGTGATGTGCTTTAGCATATGGCAGTGCTTTCAGTCCTTGATTGTTCCTGGAGCTTTTTTCTGAACCTTTCCCAGTTGTTCTGCATTGCATTCAAGTGCAGACAGGAGACCTGGACCAGGCATTACCTGGTCAAAATCTTGCTCCATTGTACATCTCCCTGCTCTTCACAGGTGTTTCAGGCTCAGTGCCTGCTGGGGGTCTGTTTTCAAGGATTTGATTGCCATGAATGTGGTTATTCTCTTATGTTTTCATGTTTTAGAAAATTCTAAAAGTGCTAGGCTGTGAGTAGATCCCTGTGAAGCACTGCTGGTTAAAGCTGTTGGCTTTTACAGCGTGAGATGTGTTTGACTTCATAGAATCTTGGAGTGGTTTGGGCTGGAAGGGACCCTAAAGCTCATTTTGTTCCACCACCTGCCACATGGGCAGGGACACATCCCATTAGATCCAGGTGCTCAAGCCCCATCCAGCCTGGCCTTGGACACTTCCAGGGCTGTAAGTGGTTCATGCTTTCCTCTCCCATGTGCACTGCTCTTGGCCATGGTGAGCCACTCCTGCTGCCCTGTGCTCACATCCCAGGGGTGATGCTCGCAGTGGCAGTGCCCCGATGGAGCTGATGAGATCCCACGTGGCCTGATTAGAGGAGAGTTCCTGTAATCCAGGATCCGTGCCTGAGGCCCTGCAAGCGTGGCGAGCTGTATGAGTATGTCCAGCCCATTTTCTCTGGCAGTAGTGTTGCTCCATCGTGCCACAGCATGGGGCTGTGAGCCTGCACAGCAGCCAGCCAAGGCTCCTTTCTGGCAGCAGCAGTAGGAAAGCTCTGCTTCCAGTCCAATTCTCCCATTCACTTTGGCTTCTTTGTTCTCCCCTTCCAGACAGATGTGGTCCTGCAGTTGGATTTGCATTACATCCAGCCAAGCACAAAACAGAGGACTTGTGAAAGCTTGAAAACGACCCTCCAGAAATCCCTGCTGGGGCAGATCTTCAGCCAGAGGAATGACTCCCAGCGAGCTCCTGCCCGCACGGGCAGCGTGTGCCCGCAGGATGCGTTGGTGCCGAGCGCTGACCCCAAGGGCCAGGGATCCCTGGGCACAGGCTCTGGGCACAGCTTGCCCAGCAGCAGCCCCTCCACCTTCAGCAGCGAGCCCGAGGAGAACGATGAGAGCGACCTGGGCGAGCTCTGCTTGGCACTGCCTCGGGCTGGCCCGGGGCAGGACAGGCCCTGAGCCTCAGCCTTGGGAGCTGCTCTTTTAACTGAGGCCTCAACTGGAGTGCTGAATCTGTCAGAATCCATCAGCTGCTTCCCAGCCTTGGCATCGCCCTGTCTGAATGAGGCCAAGGCTGCTTTTTTGGAAAGGTTCCTCCTATCTGCACCCTGTGGGGTGCAGGGCCTCACTCAGTTCCCACGGGGAATATTTCCTGTCCTAAGGGAGCGTTGGGATCAGCGGGGAGTGGGGCACTGTGGAGAGGTCATGGCCACCCACCAGTCGTGGCACTGCCAGGCAGAAATGGGGGTGCTGCAGGGTGGGGGCACAGGCTGATGTTTTCTGCCTGAGAACCAATGTTGCTGCATTGAGTGTGATGAGAAGCCCACAAACACTACAGACCTCTCTGGCTCAAATCCCAGCCATGACTGCTGGATCTCACCAACCTGTGCAAGGGACACAGGGAATCAGGTGAAACACTGTAGGCTCTCCACAGGGTCCCAGTGTGGTTTCCTTCCCGTGCCTGTGTCAAAGCAGGTATTAAGTTATGCATTTATATATTTCTGAAGCAGGTATTTATAACAGGGGGGGAGACAGTAGCTTGCCAGGAAAAGGAAGGTCAGATGTTCCATCCAGTGTGTGTTTACATTGGTGGCTGGTGTTCCACTGGGTCAGGAATAGCATCCAGGCAGGTGCACTGACACCTGCCCCTTCCAGCTGGTACAGGGGCATTGAAGGGTGTTCAGGCCTCTGCAGTTCCGAGTTCTTCCCAGGTGCAGAATGTCCTATGGGAGGGGACTGAGAAAGGATAACCTCAAACAAGTTATTATAAGTGCAAATTGTTTTGTCTGTGCTGTGGGCAACCTCCAGCACTACCTGGAGAACCAGCTGTCCAGGGAGATCCATAGGTGGGCAGGGCCCAAAGACAGCCTGGGTGGGCACAGGCCCCTCCCTGGTTGCTTGATAAAGGTGATTTTGGCCACAGCTGTGGCTGGTGACCCAGGGAAGTGTGGGGGCTCCATCCTTGGAGGACAGTTCACTCTGGGCTGCAGAAGGTGCCAATGACCTGATCCAAGCTGGCCGAGGGCTGGACCAGAGACCACTGGAGATCCCTGCTGGCTGCTGTGCTCCTGTGGAAGAAAGAGGTTGGAGGGCAGAACTTCTTGAGAGGTCCAGGGTAGCAGGGTGGGGAGAATGCCTGAGCTCTGTCTTGCTTTAGAAGAGGGTTGGAGGCAGAATTTTCTCGGTGGTGTTCTCCTTCAGCAGTGAAGATACCTCTCTGTCTGTGGTTGCAGCATAGAAAAATCTGAAATGTTGCTTCCAGATAAACCATTCTGCAAGTGCTGGAAACCTGTCCAAAGAGAACAGAGGAGGCTTTTATTCTTCTCACAGTGAGTAGAGCCAAGGGAAAGAAGAGGGGCCCCAGCTGGCTGCAGACTAGAAAGTCTCCTAGAAAAAAAAAAATCTAAAGCTCTAAGAAATAAAAAATTCAGAAGATGTAATTTAAATAAGATGGGCTGATAGAGAAGCTAAGCCAGAAAATGAACTAATTTCAGGGAGAACCAAAGATCAACTCAACACCAGCAGCCACTGGGGACAGTCAGTGGGAATGGCTCTGCAGGCATTTGGGAGGGGCTGGGGCTCTCCTTGCCTCTGTGAGGGTCATTCACACCCTCCTGTGCTCTTGAGGCATGGCTTGTCCCTGGCTCACATTATCGTGCCAAGTGTCACCTAATGTGAATGTTTATCTCATTCAAAGCAAGGCTGTTGATTTTTACTGAATAAAACACTATTGGTGTTTTTCATGCACAAAGCTTCACGTGGCTCTGAGTTAACTGTGTTTATTTTCCCTCTTATTGCCAGGGTGTAACTTAATATTGATCTGCTGGGCTTTCATGCTTCTAGGCTTTTCTGGGTGAGCATTGTTTCTTTTTTTAGGGAACTAAAAATACTGAAGTTTGGATTTAGAAGGCAGATCAAGTGACTAGATGGGATGAAATTATGTCAGGTGAAATCTGTAGATAAAAAGGAGTCCTCTCATTGTGATTTGTCCATCTGCTTTGTAAGGGTGGCTCTTAGATGGTCTCCTGTCTTGGTGCCAGCCACAGCACTTATCCCTGTCATCAGTTCTGCTCCTCCAAGGCAACCCTGCAGCCAGGCCCAGGGGAACCACCACATTCCCGTGGTGGTTCCTTCCCTGAGATGATTGTTTGTCGTGTCTGGGAACTTGCTGAGTTGCAAAGCTGCACTTTGTGTCCTGGGCCTCAGCTGGAGTCATTGCAGGAGGCGATGGAGCTCTGGATCCTTCATCCTTGCCTTCACATGTGAAATCCAAACTCCCTCCTGGTGGTTAAACTGCTTGGTGCCAGTAGATTTTCCTGGAGATCTGTGTTTCCATCTCCCAGCATCCAGGACAGACGAGGCAGCCCAAGATCACCACGTGTCTCTGGGCCACGTCCTTTCCACCTTGGGCTCCACAACCCGCTGGGCCAGCTGGAAGGGTGGGAGGGGAGGAGCAGCAGCCAAAGCAGCATCGAGACATCAGCTCCAGTTTCCATTCCCTTCCTGCCTCCTTACCTTCCACAGCCATTGCCCTCCACTTCCTCTCTTTCTGGGCCAGTCTGTGCCCAGAGGTCTACAAAGAGCACTTAGAACCATTTTTGTAGGTAATGCAGGTGCTTTCCTTCACCCAGGTCTTTAAAAAGCACAGAGTGAACTGAAGTTTAAAACAATATATGACGAAAATAGCAACACCTAAATATTCAATAATTTTATTTTTAGATAGATGCCCTTCTTTTCCTCTCTGCTAGATGTGTTGAAGGGAAGGACCTTGGACAACAGCCTGATATGTTCTTCTGCTCCAAAATTCGTTTGGGATGCAGTTCCCAGCTCGTTTGCTGAGGTTTGGCAGTTCCTGATAAAACAGGGCAAGTGTACCCAAAAGGATGGAGAAAAGAAGGCAGTGAAACAATCAAAGAAGTCAGGGGATCTTGGAAATGCCATTTCATTCTGTTACTGGAAAGTCCAGGGCCCAAGTGCCGTCAAGAGGAGTGTTACAAGTGCACTGGCAGATCCACCCCAGCCTGGCACCCTTCTGTTGGCAGCAGATTCCCAAAGTTGTTTTCAGTTGGCATTTTTGTGATGAAGGAAAAGGTGGATTCGTCTCATATCAGCTGCAACCTCACCCAAAGACAGAAAGAAACACAAGATGGGTCCTTCATTTCAGGAGTCATTTCTGGGGGAAAAAATGCAGTAGGGGGCAATGTTGAGTAATTTCATTTACCAGCTCACTTAACTCTTTGCATCTTTTTGGAACAAACCCTCCTCCCTTACAGGAGTAAATCTGAGTTTACTCTTCATAAACTGGTAGGTTCTCCTTATTTTCCACATGAAGAGGTTTTCCATGATGTACAGAACCTGCCAGATCAGTTCCTGCTCCTAGGGCAGAGTTCATGGTGCTGTTCAGGGAATGTGCTCGCAGTGCAGTGAAACATAGAGAGACATGCAGGGAAATTCCAAGATTCAGCAATAGAGTTTTGGTCTTTTTTTCCCTAGTTTTTTGAAGTATCTTGTCACACAGGCAGGAAGCCCTGAAGACATTCACAGGCTGTTCACTCCCAGGGAAGGAAGGAGCTTCCCAAGGGACAGGTCATCATGGTCTCTAAAGTCAGTGCTACCTTTCACGTGGACAAGGAGTGAAGAGGATGATCTTGTGAACTGACGTGGTATGGGAATCACCTGCTTTCTGAAATGCTGAGGGTTATAAAACAAAGCTCATGGCAGGGCAAGAAAATAAGGAAAACGTGGTAAACAGTTCATTTGAAAATGTCATATGGTTCAGATTCAGTTCTTCCAGGCCTCCTCAGCAGGTGGATGGTTCAGGAATGAAACCAGGAGCACAGTTTGAAACAAAAGGGGTGAGTGAAGCCATCCACTGTCAAGCTAATAAACCCGAGGTGACTCATAAGGAGATTCACACTGCTGACCTTCATTGAGGCACCTCTTTGGAAAGCAGAGGCAGGAGCAGGTCTGGTGTCACGGTGAAGCTTGCAGACCACGACTTTCTTATTAATGGTGAGAAATTATTGATAGCACAGACTTTTCATCTTGTCCCAGAGTTCTGTCCTCTGTCACAGATAATTTCAATGACTGTTTTGCCATTGTTACTAATCTCTTGAAATGAGGTCTGTAACATCATGTGGCAGTGAAGAGAAAAACACATCATCCAGAAAAGGAGGCTCCTTGAAGTGCTTGAAATTGCTTCTTATCTTCACAGTTTGGATAACCTTTTGCATAACAAGCAACAATTTCAAATATATTGGTCATATCACCCCCTCAAAGAGATAGAAGACACACTTTGAAATTACAGGCCAGACTTCACGCACAGGAGAAGAACTGAACGTGGTGTCACACAGTGAGGAAGAACTAATGTCTCTTTGATAAATCTGTCTTCACTGAGTTGGATTTTCTTGCCACAGTGTCAGGAAGAGTTGACAAGACAGACGTGTTATTAAATGGTAAAAATAAACAGATGGAAGAGACGAGAGATTTCAGCTATGACTTTGCAGAATGTTTCAGCAAAGAATAAGCTCCTCATTTCCATTCCCCACCAAAGATGAAAATATGCAATACTTACTCACCCATAGGTTCCTGGTCCCCACTTGCCCTCAGGGCATGTGAGATGGGGCAGTTTGGGGTCCCAGAGAGGGCTGCTGGTCCTGTCCTGCTGCTCCTCCAGATCCCAAGTCACTGTTGTGGAGAATGTTTGTGCCTGACCACACAAGCACTGACTGCCTTGGGTCCTCCTGGGAATTGGAATCTATTTTTGAGACTGAACCCCGATATGTTCCCTCTTCTTCTCGCTCTCCCTCCCTCTTCCACAGAAGGGGCGTCTCCCTCCTTCTCTCTGCGGAGGATGCAGCCATTTGGTCAGGGCTGTGTCCCCAGCAAGGGAAAGGACAGAGGACAGGCAGGCCGAAGATAGAGCCACTGCAAGAGATCCTCACTCCCGGACATTGAGGGGCTGGAGTGTGTCCAGAGCCAGGAGCAGAGCTGGGAAAAGGTCTGGAGCAGCTGAGGGAGCTGGGGGAGTGGCTCAGCCCAGAGGAAAGGAGGCTCAGATGGGACCTTCTTGTGCTCCATGACTCCTGCTCTCATAGAATAAGGGATAGGATGAGAGCGAACTGGCTCAAGTTGTAACAGGGGAAGTTTAGATTGGATAGTGGGGAAAAGTTCTTCACAGAAAAAGCAGTCAGGCATTGGCACAGGTTGCCCAGGGCAGTGGTGGGGTCACCATCCCTGGAAGTGTGCAAAAACCACGTGAATGTGGCACTTGAGGATGTGGTTTAGTGGTGGGTCTGGTAGCTGGACTCAGTGATCTTGGAGGGCTTTTCCAACCTTAATAATTCCATGATCCAATGACTCTATAAGATGTCTGATCCCCTGGGAATACGATGGCAGAGCACCAGCTCCTGCAGATGTGACACTGAAATAGGCAAGTGGCAGCACTGTAAGTGTGGGGGAGCTGACCTTGGCATCTGGGGTCCTCACCACAGCAGGGCACAACACAAAATCTGCTTTTCTGGAGAACTGATGGTCAAGGGATGTTCCCAGAGCTGGCTCATGCCCAGGCCATTGGGCATTGCTGAAAGAGCAGGGGTGGCTTCTGCTGTGTCACTGCAGCCACCTTCTGCCTGCCTGCTTTCTTCTTCTGTGGCATTTAATATAAATTATAAAACATTAAATCAGATAAATACCTCTAACCTTTCTGGATGATAAGAAAATATATTGTTCAGACTCCTAAAATGCCTTGTTTTTGCTTGAAAATGCTAATGGGATTATATAAAGGTTATTTCACCCTCCTTTCAAGTCTGGAGATGTGGCAAAACAATCATGATGCCCTTTGTTTATGCCTTTTTAATGACTGCTTTTACCTTCAGGTATTTGAGGCTTCTGCATCTTTTCAGGTGATCCTCTGGGAAGTCCTTGGACTGCTTTTTTGTGGAAACTTCCCAAGGAATGTAAATGTGCCTGTGGTTTTAGAGGTCTGGAGGAGAGCTGGGGTGGTGGAGCAGTCTGGGAGTCTGGCAAGGGTTTGTTGTGCATGTTTTGATGCCCTTCCTTCCTTCCTTCCTTCCTTCCTTCCTTCCTTCCTTCCTTCCTTCCTTCCTTCCTTCCTTCCTTCCTTCTCCTCAGGGAAGGATCCCCCAAGCCCATGATTTCCTCTATTTTTTTGTTGTTATTGTTTTTTTTCCTAGGGTTTTTTATTTTTTTCCTAAACTTTGTGTCCCAAACAGCTCCAATGTTGTGCAGGGAGCTTGTGGTGGCCTGATAACCTCCCTGCTTTCCAGAGCAAAGCAGAGCACCAGCGTAGCACGAGGCAGCCTGACATAATTTCTAACGAGGGAAACATCAGCAAGGAATTGATTCTCAGCAGGGAACTCCACCCATGTCCCATCCAGCCTGGCCTTGGACACTTCCAGGGATGGGACAGCCACAAGTTCTCAGGCCAACCTGTGCCAGGGTCTCGCCACTCTCACAAGGAAAAATCCTTCTAAGCATAGTTTTATTGTGTTAATAGATGGAGTAATTGGAGAGGAAGAAGAAATTGTTCCTGGAGAGCAGAGGGCAGGTTAGCTGAGACAGCAGGTTTGTGTGTTTCACAGCTGCTGGGGAAAGAGAAGGTGGGCATCACTGCCTGTGGAATACAAAAGCATTTAGCCAAGAGCAGAGGCAGAGAAGGTGGTGTTTGGTGATCCCTTGTGTTTGGTGGAGATACAGATGACACATCCCATTACAGATAGTTGTAATTCTCTTTTTTGAAGTTATTTTATAGGTGTCCCTGGAGGGTCATGCCTGGGAGGTCAGAGGCAGCGCAGAGCAGCTCCTCTGGGAGGACCATGTTCTCCTGCTGATGGGGCTTTTTCATGCACATTGGCTCTGCAAATTCAGCAGCTGTTGAGTTTCTCACATCCTTTTAAAAAGTCTCTCTGGCAGCTGTGTTAATTAGGGAAAATCTGCAATTGAATCACTAACACACCATTTCCAGTTTGGGGATAATCTTTCTCAGTGCACCGCTGGCACAATGGACTCCTGGAGCCCTCCTGGGCCTGCCGAGAGCTGCTGCAGCCCCATGGGTGCCCACCTGCACAGTCGTGTTGGCATCGCTGCTGGGCTCACCCTGGCACTGCCTGTCCCTCTCCTGCAAGCCATGGAGTCACCGTGGCCCCACTGTGGTGGCCAAAATCACCAGAAGAAGCAGAATGACCCACAGCTGTAACCATGGACCAAGCTCCAGCTCCAGCTGTGGGCAGGAAGAAGCCCCAGCCTGCATCTGAATTTCAGTGATCCACAATCACAGACTCATTTGGGTTGGAAGGGACCTTAATGCTCATCTCATTCCACCCTGCCATGGACAGAGAAACCTTCCACTATCCCAGGCTGCTCCCAGCTCTGTCCAGCCTGGCCTTGGACACTTCTAGGGATGGAGCAACCTGTGCCAGGGCCTTAATTCTGGATACACACACTTCTGTGCTGTAGCACTTGAACGAAGCATCTGCTGCTTCTGAAATGGTAATGTCAAAGTTAATCCCTTTGTATCAAAAGTGAGATCTCACCTGGAGGGTCCAGCCTTTGCACAAGTTTGGGACAATTCTGCCAAGGATGTAAGGGAGAACATCAAAAAACATGCTGAAAATTACAATCACTCTGGGAGGGAAAATTGAAGGATTGTGGGCAGAAGAGAAGATTTATTGAAAGCATAAGATCAATCCTTGAAGTGGTCTGCATACCTGTGTCTGTCAGGGTCTGGAGTCCCTTAGGTCATGGATGCCTTTCACTCTGTCGTGGTTTGACGCTGGCCAAATGCCAGCACCCACAAAAGCCATTCACTTATCTTCTCTTGTTACAGAGAGTTGGGCAGATGAGAGGGAAAAAAACATTAATGAAGGGCTCATGAGTTCAGAGAAGGACTGGGATAAAAAACACTCTTAAGGGCAAAACACATTCAAATTTAAAAGTAAAAGTAAATTTATTATTAGCAATCAGATGAGGATAATGAGAAATAAAATGAGCTTTTGAAACACTTTTTTTCCCCCAGCCCTTCTTTCCCACCAACACACAGGGAGACAAGGTGTGGGAGTTTTGGTCAGTTCATCACTCGAGATCTTTTGTTTGCTCAGGGAGATGATGCCAGATCATGGCAATGGATGAGCATGAAATAGGGACTTACTTTGTCTCAGGGAGCGCGTGTTGATTTGGCACAGCCTCTTCAGTGGTTGGAACAACAAGACTGTCCCAGACACACGTGGTACCTTTGCCATGGGCAGAAGTGCAGAAGCTCTTCCTGAGGTCCTTGTGTGATGCATATCCCTCTCAAGGAATGTGACACAGAGCAGTAGGACCAGAGGAAATGGCCTCAAGCTGCACCAGGGGAGGTTTCTTCACTGGACATTCTATGACATGAAAAGATGCTCCAGGAGAAGATGACATAATGCTACCTCCCAAAGAGGCCAGTTCCTTTATTACCTCTTTCCTTCCTACCTCAACCTACTTACCTACCTGGAGGTTATAATTTTATCCTGTGTACCTCATTGTAATTTTGTTCTTTGACTTCATCAATGCTTTTACAAGCCCTATTTAGCCCTTTCATAGGAAGAGGTTTTATAATCCACAATACAACAAGGCTGCTTATTCATTCCTGGCTCCTCTCCACTATTTTCCTTCACAGGAAATGCTGCTGTTTCCCAGTAGGCTGCAATGAGAGTGCTGAGCACATTTCTCTGCTGCGCTGGCATGAGTCAATACGAGTTCAACCTTTGGAAAATTGTTTTTTGAAGGCCAGAGATATTTGTTTGTCCTACAGTTAAACATCTTTTGCTGACACATCAGAGCCACCACAGCCCATCGCTCAGTGTCCTGAGTGACAGCCCAGCTTAGCTGAGGCCCCATGGATGCCTAACAGGATAAAAAAAAGGGCATTAAATGCTCTAGTGTCCACAGTTAATGGGATCAATGGAGGCCCCCATTTGAAAACTTAATTTTCAGATGACTTTTGGCTGTCCTATTACAATGCTTTCTCTATACCATCTGTCATGTTTTTAAGGCATAAAAGGAATTTTCTTCTTTACAAATGTTACTTTTTTTTTTTTCCTGAGAAGCCCATTTTTCCCACCCCCTATAGTTTCCTATCTTTTTTTTTTTCCTTTCTCTCAAAGCTTGGTTTCAACAAAAAATTATTCTGAACCCTGAACTTCTTATGATACCCTGTGTGCTGATGGGGCTTGGAGCAACTTGGTCTAGTGGAAGGTGTCCCTGCCCGTGAGAGCAGGTGGAACAAAATGAGCTTTAAGGTCCTTCCAAGCCAAACCATTCTGGAATTCTATGACTTTCTAACTTTTAAGAAATTGATATTGCATCTAATACTGCTTCTCAGGAGCTGCAGCCCTGCACCATGTGGCTGACAGCTGTGACCTCTCCAGGGGAGTAATTCCTGCTGATTAATTCCAGCCAGTCTCCAGTTAGCCTTTCACAGGGGCACAGAACCAAGCCATGTGTGGTACCAGTATGGTGCAGAGGATGCAGAGCTAAGGTGATCCAAGGGCCAAAGGCAAGGCAGGAATGAGAGGCAACACAGGAGGCAGAGAAGATGCAGGAGGCACAGAAGATGGAGGAGAAAGAGGAGGTGCAGGTGAAAGAAGTAGAGGCCGAGGTGATGCAGGAGGCTGAAGCTGCAGCTGCATTTATCCCCCTGCAGTAGATTTGGGGGGCTCTACCCTCATGTGTGAAACAACGCAAGACACAGAGTTGAAGGCAGGACATTTTTGTTAACAAAATCAAAACCAAATGGAAAATTCAGCAGTTTTTTCCAAGGTGCTGCTCCTTCCCTTGACTGAGAGCATGGTGGAAGGACTACCCAGGGAGTGAGAGCAGCAGAGTGCCCTGGAGCACACCCAGATTTCCTCAGGGGACATGCCTTGGGACACCATGCAGGTGGATCCCAGCTCCTGATCCAAATGCATTGGTGTGCCATTAGTGTGACATGATAATGACATTAATATGCCAGGGTGGAAGTCAAACACAGAGGGGTTTTTTGCCTCACCTCTCTAGGGTGATCTAGAAAACCTAGGGATTCCCAGAAACCTGAAGGTTTGGAGAACAAAAAGAAAAATCCTCTGGTTCCTAGTTATCCTCTTGTCCTTAGTTATGAAGAAAAGCCTGTTCCCCAGAATTGGAACAGTTTAAAATCCAGCTCCTCAGCACAGCTTGTGGGATAAAGCCTCAGCATGTGCCACCCTGCCTGAGGCTGGACCCACCCCACTCGCACCCAGGTGCACAATAAATTGCTCAGATGCCTCACAGTCCCCCCTGACCTTTTCCCTGCACCACGGGGAGGATCAGCAGGGCTCCTTGTGAGCACCTGGGAAAGTGCCAGAGGTCATTTCAACCACCAGAAGCCTGAAGAAGGGTAATTAAGTATGTAAGAGCCAGGGGAGAAATGGCACGGTCAGGGGGGTGAGGGGAGTGGCCTGTGCACCAAAGCCCTCATTTCTGAGCTGTTTTATCCTTACTCAAGTGGTGGAATTGGTTTCTGTACATTAGCTCCTAGTTTGGGGGATATGTTGCCTTTAAACCTTGCTTATCATCTGGAAACACCTAAATGCCTCTCCCAGCTCTGTGAGATCATTTGAAACAGAAGTATTTAATCTACTGACCTCTTCTTTCCTACCTTACCTTAAACATGGTCACGCTGCTGCCTGTTCCTCCTGTTGGGAAAAACATCCCACTCATCCTTCAGCTAAACCTGTACCAGGTACTGACCCTGGGCCAGCATCTACAGTCCTTTCCCTCTTTTTGTGAGCGTGCAAAGCAATGTCTTGAACTTTCTTGGGGAAATTTTTCAAAATACAACTGCACTGATATTGCTTGGAGTGTGCTACTGGCAGTTTAAGGCTGAGAGTCCTTATGGAATTATTTTCCTTGCCATTTTCTCAAGCTTTGTTTAAACTTTTTACCAAAGTTTGGGAGAGTTTCCAGGAGCAATGTGGGCTGTGTCTCAATGCTGCTGGTCCCTCTGCCCCAGCAGCTTTCCCTCCAGCTGGACCCCAGCTGGGAGTCCAGTACCTCAGTCTTTTGAAGTAAGCTGAACTTGAATCCCGGGACAGTTCTGGGCCCCTCGTGATAGGAAAGATGTTGAGGGGCTGGAGCAAGTCCTGGGAAGGGAATGGAGCTGGGGAAGGGGCTGGAGCACCAGGAGCAGCTGAAGGAGCTGTGGTGGCTCAGCCTGGAGAAAAGGAGGCTCAGGGGGGACCTTCTGGCTCTGCACAATTCCCTGAGGGGGCAGCCAGGTGGGGATTGGGCTCTGCTCCTAGGATGACAAGAGGAAATGGCTTCAAGTTGCATTAGGGATGGTTTAGGTTGGGTATTAAGGAAATTGTCTTCACTGAAAGGATGTTCAGGCACAGCTGCCCAGGGCAGTGGGGGAGTCCCACCCGTGGAGGGATTTAAAACACAAGTGGATGCGGCACCTGGGGAATGGTTTAGTGGTGAACATGGCTGTGCTGCATGTTGTTGGACTCAGTGATCTTAGAGGGCTTTTCCAGCCAAAATGAGGCTATGATTCTATGATGAGGGATGGCTCAAAGTTGAATTTCTTTCCTGAAGAGGTTTACAAGCCTGGATCAGTTCTGTCTGGTTCACAGAGCTGTCCCACTGCCATTGCATGGGGCAAGTGGAGGCACAAAGGCAAGAACAGCTCCAGCCCTTGTCACCCTGGGAAATGTATGGGGACCCTGTGGTGCTCCCCAGCCACTGCAGACCCAGGGCCAGGCCCAGCACTGTAGCCACAGCAGACATTGCTTCATCAGAAGAGAATCGTGAGAAGGTTCTCTTGCGTGGGAGTGAGTCCGTTCAGAGGCAGCTGGAGAAGGAGAGGGGTCACTGTGAGCCCCACTCGTGTTCAGCAGGCACAAGGAGCCCCTCAAATGGCCACGTCAGCTCTACTCAGGCAGAGCAACACGGAGCTCGGGGCTCTGCTGTCAGCACGGACCTTGGAGCGTGTCTGTACTGCACAGCTCTCACGGGTGAAGAAAGCTGGCTGCCTGGAAGTTATTCTCACAGTCTTCTGGTTGAGTCGTAGAACGGGTTTGGTATTGCACCAGAAAAAGCTGATATGGGCAACGTGCATCCTTGGCATTTCAGCAGGGTTTGACTGCAACCTCCCTGCTGGAAATCCATCCATCTCATCGTGTCTCCAACTGGGAATCCACCACGTTCCAACAAATGGGATTCAGAAGCATGTCAGGGGATGAAGCAGTCCTTTTCTATTGGGATTTTGCCACATAATGGTTCTTATTCCTGTTCCCAAACTCGCTGGGATTCGTGGCTTTGTTCTCTTAAGATTTGAGTCAGGAATTAAGGTCAGGGCTCCATCACTGCAAGAGTATCACAGCCACTGCAAGTTGTGCTGAGTGAGCACGGATGTGGAGCAGAGGCAGGTTTTCCTGTGTTTATGGTGGATCAGTGGTTGTACAGAGGGATCTTCATTGAAGAGACGCATCAGCTCATCAATATTTGGGTCAGTGAGGAAAAAGACAGAAAAAAACAGTTTGGGGCAATGAAGAGAGCAAGCCCTGGGATTGAGCGAGATCAAAAAGCCTAAGTGATAGGTGTAAATGATTTTAAATGTATAAAGAAGACATCTGTGTAATTAATTACCCTGATTTAAGTTACACCACTTTTTTTTTTTTTGTGTGTGTGTAGTTAACACCAAGGGCTACGGTGTTATCTTAGAGGAATGTTTGTGTCTGGGGATTCACACTCACCTTGCCAATAACAAATCCTCCCCGGAGTTTCTGAAACATTAATTATAGTTTTGTAACACACAGGTTTTGCAACCAGCTCAAGGTAAAAACACTACACTCACTACAACATAGACCTCTGGCAGAAACAAATAAACCACTGATGTGAAAACTCAGTGGTGATGTGAATGCTCAAGACTGTGTGATGTTTGTTATTACAAATAAAATGGCTCTCACTGTCCTTGCCAGCCTGCCTGCCTCCATACCCTTTTCAGCACACCTGGGAAGAACCATTTCCCCCAGCTAAAAAGAAAACACCAGCAACCCCGAGCAGGTTAAGAATTAAAAGTTATGGTATCAAGTATTTCATTCAGGGACTTCCCTCTCTGAGGGGCCACCAGTGGGTCCCACCAATGCTGCTCCCTGCTGAGACCTCAGTGCCTCCCAGGAGCAGAGGGCTGCTCGGTGCATCTCTCCCTAAATCAACAACTTTTGTCTTGTCCACGTCAAATCAAAGAAGCCCAGACTGGTTTGGGTTGGAAAGGACCTTAAAGGATCAGGGTGCTCCAAGACCTGTTCCTCCAGCCTTGGGTAATTCCAGAGGGGGGGATTCCACAACCTTTACAAAATAAGCCTAAAGGGAAAAAAAAAAAAAATCTTTAAAAGAATAACAAAGAGGAGGAAGATGTTTTGCTTCCAGATTTGTCAATTCACTGCACTGGACTAAAAATAAGAAAAGGAATGTGGTTTTTAGGTGATGCTGAAAGACATAGACTCTCCTTACAGGGTTTTGTGCATCTGCTGTCTTGAGGAAGGGACCCCAGCCACTCCGGGGCTGCCTCTCCTCCTCAGCCACCTGAGGGATGGAGCTAAATTCCCATTGGCATTACATTTCTTAATTATCACAATCCTTCAAATTACCACAGCTTTCCGGCAAGCTGCAACTGGTTCAGGACTGTGACGGCTCTTAGTAAATTGTGTAACAAATCTCATCTCTCTTACTAGATACAATTTAGAGGTTTTCATAGACAAGTGTTAAAATTAGAGGTAACGGTTGCAATTTTGAAAATGTTTTCTTTTTGTGACTCCCTTTGTCCTTTTGCTCTTTTTTTGGAAACTGGCTATTGCCTCCAAAAGGAGAAGAGTGATGGCACTGATTCAGAAATCAAGGATGTGAAGCTACATGTGTCAGTCACAATTTTTTTTTTTTTTTTTTCCCATGATGACAAAGAAAATAAAATTAACTAGATGAGAAATAAATGTAGTATGAGCAATGCTGTACGGCTGGTACCGGGGGAAGATGGTTAAAATGTCAGTTCATGGGAAGACAACCTCAAGAAACACTGTTTATTTAATATGATAGGAGTATGCATATCCACGCCTCGATACAAAATACTTCACAGCATCCCAGAGTACTTGAAGGTGGAAATGAACTCCTGAGGTCATCTGGGCCAGCTCACGCTGGCTGCTCAGGAAATCCCAACTGCTTTTGAACACTTCCAAGGATGGAGACTCCACAGCCTCCCTGGACAACCTGTGCCAGCCTGTGGTGACAGGGAAAAAGCACTCCTGATGTGCATCAGTGTGTGCCCACGGCCTCTGCTCCTGGCACCGGGCACGGCTGGGAAGAACCTGGCTCCTTCCTCTTTGCACCCTCCCTGCAGGTGCTTGGATGAGCCCTCCCTGAGTCTGCTCTTCCACGGGATGAACCAGCCCCAGCTCTCTCAGCCTTTCTTCACAGGGGAGGCGCTTCAAGCACTTCATCATCTGTACGGCACCTCGCTGGATTCTCTCCAGTATGTCCACGCCTCTCTTATGCCGAGGAGCACTGAACAGGACATGGGTGGACAACAAACAATATCCACCACTCTCCTCATCCCCTGAACTTCCCACAGAATCGGTTTGGCTTGTGAAGAACCTTAAAGTTCATCCTGTTCCATCCTCTGCCATGGGCAGGGACACCTTCCACTATCCCAGGTTGCTCCAAGCCCCATCCAACCTGGCCTGGGACACTGCCAGGGATGGGGCAGCCACAGCTGCTCACTGCCCTCACAGGGAGGAATGTCTCCCTAACCTCTAATCTAAATCTACCGTTGTGGTAATTTCGATGCAGAAGGTATCAAGTTATCAGGGATGGAAGCGCTTTGTAACCTGTGCTGACAGAACCCAGACATCTCCTTGTCCTCGCTGTGTTTGGAAATGGCTCCAGGGGTTATTGGCTCTGTCGCCTTCCCAGGGATCAGGGTGAGGCTCACCAGCCTGGAGCTCCACACATCTTCGCTCTCGCCTATATGTGAGATCCGCGGGTCGATCGCGGCGATTGCGAGCAAACCGCATCAGGGTGGGTGTGGGACGCAGCGAGGAAGGAGCTGAAGACACGGAGCGGGGAGACTGCAGCGGGAGCCGTTCTCGGGCAGCTTTTGGGGAGGAAACCTTAGAACAG
The DNA here is from genome assembly GCA_013396955.1 of Regulus satrapa. Taxonomy (NCBI): domain Eukaryota; kingdom Metazoa; phylum Chordata; class Aves; order Passeriformes; family Regulidae; genus Regulus; species Regulus satrapa. Next base: position 83,403 of record VWZN01017393.1, on the reverse strand, counting down.
CGGCAGCGCGGGGCCTGGGCGGCGTGAGGGGGCGGCGGGAGCGGGCCGGGCCCGTGGACGCCTCTGCCAGGAGCCACCCCGGGGTGGAGAATCCCTGTGGCTGGGCTGGGAAGGGAAGGGAAGGGAAGGGA
>VWZN01017393.1:47330-83043 GCA_013396955.1 Regulus satrapa | reverse complement strand
CGGCCTTTGTCTCGGGTGGGGACGGCGTGGGCTGGGGGTGGCGTGCGTGTGTCCGTGTGTGTCCCTGCCTGTGTCCCCGCCTGTGTCCCTGCGTGTCCCTGCGTGTGGGAGTGCCACGGGCCGGACGAGTCCCCGGCCCGGCGGCCCCGTCCGCAGCGAGAGCCGCAGCGGGCTCGTGAAACTTTGACGGGTGTTACAGCCCCGGGTCCCGCCTGCCGCTGAGCCGCCCTCCGGTTTAGCCCTCGGCCGGCTGCGGCTGCCCCGTGCCCTCTCCGCAGCGCTGACATCCCCCGTCCCCGCCTTCCCGCGCTTCCCATCCCTGCCTTCCCATCCCTGCCATCCCATGGGGATTCCGCTGTCGCGGAGTGTCTGCATCCCCTCCCGGACACACCGGCCCGGCTTGAGCAGCCTTTGGCAGATGTGTTCCCTTCTACGCTGTGGTTCTGCAGAATTACCCAGTATTTAGGCATGGTAGTGTACAAGCTAAAGAATCAGCAGGGCGTTGGAACTGGATGGTCACGAAGGCCCCTTCCTTCCAACCCGAGCCGTTCTATGATTAATTTCCTTGATGTAACTGGGGTTTCATGCTTCACTGTTAAGTGGCGATCCCAAACCTCCTCCCTAGTTTGAAAGGTGCGTCTCCTTCCAGTCTCCAGAAGTCCCTGGGAATAGCGCCGCTAGCAGAAGGTTTGTATGGAGCGCGTGCAGGATGTGGGTCCTGTGGTGCCTCTCCTTGACTCTGAAGCTTACCCGTAGCACATTGCCCTAGGATTTCACATCCTTCCCCAGGGGTTTTTTGGATGGCTTAGAGCCTCCCAGGTTTCCTGACTCCTGGAGGAATGTGCTACAGTGAGGTTGGATTTGCGCACTGAAATGCAGTCTTTGTAATTTCTTCTTCTTTGCTCATTTTATTCACCTCTTCTACTGCTTTGCACATCTCAGTCTCCATGTTTTCATTGGATCCCCAGCTTGGGTTTGCGGTCATTTGCACAAGAATGATGGAGTAAGGGCAAAGGTCTTTATTTTCAGCTTTCCTCACAAGCTAGTTTACATAATTTCCTTTAATATATTTTTTTTGTTTGTTATCTGTGATCAGATGTGAACAGTGTTAAGTCAAAAGTTTAAATTTATGTCATTTAAAAATCGCTTGTGTTGATAAGATACTCTCTAGAATCTGGGTCAAAACTTGGTTTATTCTGAGAAAGTATAGCTTTGTGTATGACAAGTTTAAGATGCTCTTTTGTGGAGGAAATTCTTGGGTATAGACTTGTGCCCTCATGATTGCAAAGAGAGTAAAACAGTGTTTTATAAGACTCAAAGATGAGCACAAATGCTTCCAAAAAAGTGAGGTTTCATCCAAGAGAAGGGTATTTTGAGATGCTGCAGATGTGTGGAATTTGTTTTGTCTTGCATTTTCAAACGCAGATGCAGAGAGGTGTTCCAGGGTGAGAAGGGGAAGGTCAAGAGTGATTGACAGGCTCATTTTTTCTCTGTACAAAACTCAAGCCTGCCAGGTTGTGGAATGCAGTGTCTTCCTTGCGGAAGGATTCGTGTGCCAGAAATTTTGGGAGCTGCATGGTGCCTAGCTCTCTCCCAGCTGGTACAAGTTTTCCCACCCAAAGAAATGGGAAGTTTCAGGTCCATGCCTTTGCCAGCTACAGTAATCTGTGTTGTTTCCAAAGTCCTTATCAAGTGCTGGGGATGTGGAGTGTGTGGATAATTTGGGCTTCCAGGGATTTCATGCCCAGCTGTGATTCCTTGAGGGATGTGGTTGTAAATTATTGCGTGCCCCTCTGTGGCCCTTCATATTTGTGGTTTAATTTAAGAAGGAGTTTAAGTTCAGCCACACCAAGCCACTTTTAAGCCAACTAAATCTCTGCAGTGTTTTGCAGTAGATTACCAAAAGCAACACCTCTGGGAGTTTTCTGGAGGAACGCCTGAGCTAAAGCTCAAAGACCACTGTGCTCTGCTCTGAAGTGATTTCTCCTCACCCAGGAGTTGTTCCCCATTCCAGCAGCCTGGCCAGAAGGGTTGAGCTTTGTTTGGTTTGAATGTGATGCTTGACAAACCTCTAAACGGAATTGTCAATAACAACAGCAGCCTTAAATCAGGTCCCTTTTGGGAAGGCATCCGATGATTCTCTCTCCCTCTGCCTTGTCTCGGTCCTCCTCTCTGCCTGCACCTCTGCTCCCAGTTCTTCCCAGTTGCCCTGGGATCCTGCCACCCCCTCAGTCTCCCTTGCTTGCTGCTGCCTTTGGCAGCATTGTTGCAGCCTAAGTCGAGTGTGGCAGGACTTACCTTGCCTGTGGATGCTCCTTGCCAAGCAGGAACTGGTGCCCTGCTAGTTCTGTTGACACATTTTGTTGTTTTTTTTTTTCCCCTCCCTACGTACAGCATGCACCAGTTCACATAAATTTGGGGTTTAAATAAAGTATTTTAAAAGGATGACTCATTAAATGTTTGTGAAGACTCTGTATTGTACCAACTTGAAAATGTTTTGGTTGAACAGTGTAAATCCAGTATCCCTGACAGTAGTGAACACAAATGTTCTAGTAATTCTGTGCTGTCAGTTTTCATGTAGCTCACCAGAGCTTGATTATTCCTGTTGCAGGTTGCTGTGTCGAGTGTTCCAAGTCCCCACTTCCTTTCTGAAGAGCTTAGAAAGAAAGAGCTGGCTGGGAACACAATTTCTTCTTACGCTTTGGATATAATTCTTTATCTTTGGGCGGGTTTTGCTTCACATCCTGATTAAGGATTGCCCCTATTTCAGATAACCCTTCTTGGAACTGTTGTATTGAAATTTTCTACTGAAGACTTCTCTCATTTAAATTGCCCAGGGTAGGGAGTCATCTCACTTTTTAGGTGTGTGTCTCTTGGGCCACCTGTTTGCCCCTGCCTTTCATCCTCGAGGAAGGATTGGGTTCTTCAAATGTGACAATCTGTTAAGAAATCAGCAGCGATTTCTGCCTATTAGCTCTACAAAAACCCCAGCCAAACGAGAAAAAACCCAAACCCTCTGCTGCTGTGCTTCAGAACCTTCTGTTGAGGCTCGTAATGATGGCTGGCTTTGGGTTAGAGAAGCACCTGACAGGTTGGAAAGATGTCCCCTGCATGAGCTGGGTGTCGTTTCAAAGGTCACGCTTGTACAGCTTTGTTCTCCTGGGATCCTGGGCTAAGCTTGCTGTGCTTGAAGCACCTCTGAGGAGCAGCTCTGCCCACATCCCGGGCTTTGGGCAGCTCTGTGATTTTTGTCACAGATGATGATGCGCGCGAGGCTTACAAAGTTCGTCCGTGGGGGAAATGCACTTGACAAAATATTTTTTGTGCTTTTAATTGTAGCTTTCATCATGGGGGACATGAAAACCCCCGACTTTGATGACCTCTTGGCTGCTTTTGACATCCCTGACCCAACTAGTCTCGATGCTAAGGAGACCATCCCATCAGCTGGGGAGGAGAATGAGAATCACCTGAAGTCATCAGGAATGTGCATCGATGAAAATGTGTCCTTGTCCCACTCTCTGCCTCCCTCTGATGCTCCTGTTGTCAGTGTGATAGTGAAGAACACGAGTCGCCAGGAGTCTTTTGAGGCAGAAAAGGACGGGAATCACCTCGGAACTGGTCTGTTACACAATGGGTTTCGTGGCTCCGATCTGCCAGCCGAGGCTCACGCTTTAGTCCATAATTATGGCAAGTTTGAGTCAACTTTTATTAATGGTGACAGCTCAAGAGGTTACTCTGATAAACTGGACGAGTCCAAGTCAGAGCCTTTGCCAACGTTTAGTCAGTTTAGCCCCATTTCCAGTCCCGAACCGGAGGATACATTCAAAGAGAACAGTATTGGGGATAAACCCAAACATGCCCAAACTCCCTATTTTCCACCGCCTTCAATATATGTACCAACAGGGGCTTCAGTCCTAGATCACCTTAGGAAGATGCCAGAGCCCGAATTAAGCATGTTTGATCAGTATTGTAAAAAGGATCAGAAGACAGAAATCCACTGCCCGCCCGAAAATAGGCTGGAAATGAGCAGGAGAGAGCAAGACAGAGCAGTGGAGAGGTTTGCGGAGTCAAGCAAGGACTTGTTAGATACCAACAGCTTTCTTGGAGAAGGCTTGGTGTTTGGAGACCTCCCTCACAATAATTTAGGAGATAGCAAAGGGTCTGCGCCCGAGCTAAACGTGTCTTCATGCGTACCACCTCGGCAGAGGCTAAAGCCAACTCATTCCAAGTTGTCATCCTGTGTGGCAGCGTTAGTAGCTCTTCAGGCCAAAAAGGTTGTGTGTGTTCCAAAAAGCGATCAGCCAAATTTTACCAAGGAACCTGGTCCTTTTAAAGACGGGACGAAGGGTAGTCCAAAAATGCCCAAGTCGCCAAAGAGTCCCCGAAGCCCCTTGGAGGTGGTGAGGAAGGCTAGCAAGCAGCCCGAGAGTCCTCGGAGCGTGTGCAGCGACAGCAGTGGGAAAGGCTCTCCTTCCATGGCAGCTGGCTCTCCGCCAGCTATTCCCAAAGTTAGAATAAAGACTATCAAGACATCTTCCGGTGAAATTAAAAGGACTGTAACAAGGATTTTGCCAGAAAATGATGAGTTGGGCAAATATTCAGAAGAGTCACCTGCAGAAACCTCTTCTGCTGAAGAGTTTATGAAATGTTTCCCATCTCCTGACACTAGTGCAGGTACAGAAAGCGAGGCTGGCAGGAATTCAACCAAAAGCGGGGCTGCTGTGGCTATCCAGCTGTCAAATGCAATGAGTCCTTACTCAGACAGTCTGAAGATGGAGATTGCAAACAGCACGTGTACCGTGTCCTTATCTCCACTGCCAAACTGCGGCGGCGGTGCCATCAAGGTGGGGGTCAAGAGGCAGCAGCAGGGCAGCGCGGCGCAGCCGTCCAACACGACCACCTCCAGCCTTCTGCCCAAAGCCGTGCACTTGGCGAATCTCAACTTGGTCCCCCACAGTGTTGCCGCTTCTGTTACAGCCAAGAGCTCGGCGCAGAGGCGGAACCAGCCTCAAGTGACGCAGATGTCAGTGCCGCTGGTGCACCAAGTCAAGAAAGCTGCTCCCGTTGTCATGGAGGCGTTCCAAAAAGTGCTGCACAGTGCCAATCCGGTGCCGATATATACTCCGAACCTTAGCCCCCCGCCTGACACTAGTATTAATTTACCTGCCTCTGGGTATAGCTGCCTGGAATGTGGGGACTCGTTTGCCTTAGAGAAAAGCCTGACTCAACACTATAGTAGGCGAAGCGTTCACATTGAAGTCATGTGCACTCAGTGTTCAACTATGCTCCTTTTTTTTAATAAGTGTAGCTTGCTTAAACATGCACGAGATCATAAGAGCAAAGGATTTATCATGCAGTGTTCTCAGCTGCTCATGAAACCAATTTCCATAGACCAAATGTTTTCACCTTCTCCTACAAGCTCTTCAGTCTCTCCAGCTCCTCAGACTTTGCTCTCGTCCTCTCCTCCACCTAAGTCCAGTGCTGCTTCAGGAGGCGGGGTAGGGATTTCTGCAAACACTCAGCCAGCCTTGCCTCTCTACACAGACCCACAGAGGCTAATCCGTCATGGACGTAAGTGTTTGGAGTGTAACAAGCAGGAGCAGGATTACACTTCTTTAGCAGCTCATTACCAGAGAACCTCAGAAGATAATGAGAGACTGGTAAGTCATCATTTTAATGTCATTAGTTAAATCTCTCCGAGTTTAAAGAGATTGTCCTCAAGGGAAAAAGTAGGCATGGTGGTGGCAAATGAGTCTCTTTGCCTAAAAAGTGCTTATGGGGAGGGTTTGGAATGCACGTGAGCCCAGACGTGTTCGTGAAGAGATGTTTGGTATTGTTTGCTTGCATTCTTCCTACCCTTTGCCAGTAAAAAGAGGCTGTGGAGTGTCAGAGAGAGGTGATGGAGGTGAAAGATTGTTTGGATGAGGCGTGCAAAAAAAGCTGTAGGGAGGATCAGCGGAGAGTTACCTGGAACAGGTTTTTGTGCTGTAAGCGTGGCTGGAGGAGCTCTGGCACGGTTTAACGTGTCCTTTCCTGGAACAGGTGCCAGAACCTTCTGTGTAATGCGCTGTGCATCGGCTGCTGGCGAGGCCAGCTGGGTGTTGGGCAGGCCTGCTGTGGTGTGTGGGCTGGAAGGCTGGCTCTGGCTACTTCTGCCCTTTGGGTGCTACAGGGCGAGCGGGTGCTGTGGGTGCATAGCTGGGTTCAAGAGCCTTGTTCTTTTCTGCCTTCCTCTTGTGCTGCCCTGCTCAGGTCTCCGCCACCTTTACGGGCCTGGTTGGAATCCCCTTAAATTCAACTCCAGCTTAGGTTTTCTCCTGATGAAGAGAAGATGATTATTTTTGTGTACTGGGACCGTACACTTCGTTTATGGCTTTTATTTTGGAAGACACAGTACGTTTTGTTTAAGTATTAACCAACCTGCAGTTGAAGAGGAGGAGGAGGAGGAGGAGGAGGACTCCTTCTTTCTCCTTATCCCTTTGGATGAGGTGAAAGCTTTCCAGTGTGGTGTGGCTGCCAGCAGAGCTGGTTTCCCAACGCAAGGGCTTCAAAAGCCAGGACTCCGTGGCATCATTTGGGAGCATGACCACGTCTCTGCCGTGGCTGTCAGAGCACATGCAACTCTCCAGAGCCTCCCTGTGCTGCTTGAATGGCTTGCAGGAGTATTGAACTTGCTGTGGTCCCTACTTAGGTGCTTTGTTTTCTTCAATTCATCAGCCACCAAAAGAAATAGACAATGGCTGGATGGTTTGTATTATAAAAAATGGCGAGGCCAGAAGGGCCTCAGTGTGGCCACGTAATCAGGTTTCTTGCCTGAGGCAGGCCAGTGAGCACTGTGCTCTGTCAACACCCGAACTTATTTTTCAGCTATAATGCTTTTTTAGGAAATGTCACCAGTCTGGCATTAAAACTTCCATGAGAAGGGATACAGTGAGTGCTCCAAAGTGAGCTAAAATGTTAATCAGTGGCATTAAAAATGTACTTCCTATTTCTGTTGTGGGATTATCAATTCAAGAGCCCCTTAAAGAGGAAAAGAACGTGTGATAGTAAGTATTTTTAGCTTGTAATCAAATAATTTATTCTGTAACTTAAACAAGAATAGAGTTTACGCCTCTCACTTAAAGTAGTTCTGCTTTATGTGAGATTCTTTTTGTGGCATTTTTCTGAGGAGAAGCACTGGAAAAAGAGGCTACTTTTAAGCTTCTGAAACCAGTTCCTCCCTGTTAGATCTTCCCATGCTGGCACTCCCCAGGAGGCATGCTCTGTTCTGGGAGTACCTGCTGTCCTCCAGGCTGCCCCTGGTGCTCCGTGCTGTTCCCAGAACATCTGTTTCAATAAAGTTGTTACTTTTCGAAAGGAAATGAGCATTTCTGCCCCATGCCTGTAATAGTGTGTCTGGATTTAGCAGTAGCTGATGGAAACCATCCCACAGCCTTTCACCAGAGCCCAGGTGTTTGGTGTCACTGCTCTGAGAGGTAACAGGGTGGGTGAAATTCTGTGGTCTCAAGGGGTCCCTGACTCTCTGAGCTGTCCAAGGGAAGAGGTGTGGATGATATCCCATCACGCGTCCCACGTGGATAACACAGTGTAACTTCCACCGGTGTCAAGGTCAGAGAAGCTGAAGGTTTCGCACATAGGGCGTTAATGAATGTAATATTATTAATCATGGTGTGAGAAGGTTGTAGGAGAAGCTGTTGGAATGTGTTTCTGGAACAGCAGAACATGGCCACCCCTTTCTGAGATGATACCCTGACTCTGCATGAATTCCCTGAGTTGTTCTTTCTGTTTTGGTCAGAAAAAAAGAGAAATGTTGGTATCAGCAGGAGAAAATCAAGTGACTGATTTTTGCAAACACTTTCTTACATGGTAGAAGTGGCTACAAGCATCTGTTTTCCATCCACAACTGTGGAGATGTGCCAGGACACTTGTGTTTTGGTGCAGTGGTAGAAATTGGGTGTAGAGAAATTCTTCCCAATTTGATAGGATGAGGCCCTGGCACGGGTTGCCCAGAGCAGCTGTGGCTGCCCCATCCCCATAAATGTTCCAGACCAGGTTGGACAGGGCTTGGAGCAACCTGGAATAGTGGAAGGTGTCCCTGCCCGTGGAATGAGATGGTCTTCAAGGTCTGTCCAACCCAACTGGTCTGGAATTCTCTGATTCTCTGAAATTGCCTTGCTGAGGAAGGCATTGATGTAGTGAACATATATATTAGTGCCTGGTAGTGGTTCAGAACCACCGTGTCCCCAAGGTGTTGATTTACGTTCTGGCAGATCCAATTAAAGCCACGGTCCACAGCAGTTGTCATGCTTGATCCACAGCCTGCTGCAGTGGTGGGACAATCTGTCAGGATACAGAAGGAGTATAGGCAAACTTGGCTATGAACCACATCCCTAGATCTCAATTAGACTAATTATCTAGAGTTTTATCGTAATTGTGTGCATTTTGAACCAGAACTGTGCATTTCTTCCTCCCTTCCTGATGTTGCTCTCGCTGTGTTGAAGCGTTGGTCTAGAAGTATGGGGTGCAATTGTCAGAGTTTCTTAAAGACAGCAAAAAAACTGCACTCTGGTAATTTGGGGGGGGGTTTTGGTATTTTTAAATTACTTATTCAATCTCAGAATTCAGGCACAAACTCTTTGCCATGCCTCACTGAGAAACTAGGAAGTGTTGATGCTTTCCACATAAAGACATGGCTTGATTTATGCCTTCTAAGGAGCTTCAAAAAGTAGCAGGGCAGGTCCCCTTTGTATTACGGCCAAAAACTTTTAATCTCTGACTAGTGGGGTTGATGGAGAAAAGAAATAGCGGGAAAGGGCTTATTTTTCAGTATGATGTTTTCAGTTACCCAGAAGCTGAAGGATGAGCACCCTGTGGTAAGAGGCAGGAATGATTGGATTGGAGAGGGGGAAGAGCCTAAGCTGGCTCTGCTCCATGAGAAAACTTACCCTGTGCTAATACTTAAGGCTTTTCACTTTAATTGGAATTTCTTACCATGACTTTGTGAATTACTCTGACATTTTCAGGTTTCCCAGAGCTGCTTGAAAGGGAATTGTTGGGTTTTCTCTTTCTTCCAGATGATGGCTTGGGAAATACCTGGTGTTACATTCCTATGTGGCTGTGGGTAAATCCCACATAAATAGGATGGGTAATGGGTAAATAACTTTCCTAGGTGTGGCCAAAATGTGAATGACATGGCTAGGTCACAGTTCTGTTGCAGGAAGGAAGGAAAGATAGGGATGTGGTCTGGACAGCAGGGAAAGGAGATTTGGAGCAAGTGGGAGGAGGAGAGGGGGATGATTACGTGGTTAAGAAGGTGCTGTGGTTTTCTAAAGGAAAGACCTTTAAAAAAAATGATGGAGAGCTTGACCTTAATGTTGTATTTTTAAACATGTACATGATTGCAGTTGCTGGGAGTGCAGCAGGGTTTATTTTGGTACAGAATGTGTGTAGGATGAAGGCAGTTCCTCCCAGCTGAACACCGTGGTGGGATGGGATCTCCACAGCTTGCAGGGAGGGCACAGGCTTGAATAATCCACTTCAGAAACACAAAGAACTGGATTTATTAGATGTATGTTTTGAATGGATCATCTCAATGGGTCTGAGTGACTTTGCCTTTTTTTTGGCAACTAGTGAGGTCAATTCTGCAGTTTTCTCAAGCTTGTGAATGGAGTTGCTCAATGGGACCTGTGTGCTGCTTTTCCATGACTGAATTGCAAGAAGGAAGCAGTATGGGAATTTGAGGAGCTGGTAGGTTGGATTTGTTCAAACCAGAAGCTGTGCTCTATGTAGGTAGGCATTTTACTTGTCCAGATGTTGAAGAGGTGGTAAAAGATGTTTCATGTAACTTCAGCTCTGTTAGATCTAATAGTGATTTGATAGAGCTAGAACAAGATTTTTGGGGGGTGAGGGTGGGAGGGATATTTAAGTAGGTATAGTTTATGCCAAATTAATCCTTATTTTTGGAATAGAGAAATGAGTTTATCCTCATCTCCTTGGTGTTCAGTGAGATGGTTGTTAGAGTAGTACTGCATGAAGAATGGATATACTGGAGAAGTTGGATTGTGAGGTTGGAGCAGAATCACGTAAACTCCCAGAAATAATTGCAGCTGGGATCAGGTTTTTATAAGATCTCCTGAAGGATGGTTTTGGGTTATCTGTGGAGTTAATATTTGTGTTAAGGAGACCTTGGAGGATGACTGTGTCAAAAAAATTTGCTGAATCAAATTAGCAAAAGTAAGAAGTCATGGGAAATGGGGGGAGTATTTTACAGGAGGATTTAGATGATCTTGGAGACTGAGTAGGTACGGTATGAAAAGCAACCAAAGGCAGGATTTTTGGTCTGGAGAAGCCTCTGAATGACTGAGGTGACACAGCTGTGCAGGAGACTTATGTCAGTCTGCAGCACCAGTCAGAGCTGTGTCCCTCTTGCTAGAAATAACTGAGCTGGAGAGGAGTGTATTGTTTTGTTAATCAGGATAAACTGGAATAGCTGAGGGAAGAATGACTAGAAATGAAAATATGATCTCTTAAGGGGAAATTAAAACCCCTTTATGAGTTTAGCTTGGCAAAGGCCTGATGAATGAGGGTGGGTCTGCTTCACCACTGAAGCAGACAAAGGACTGAGGTGAGTATAGTGGCATTTTTTTCCTCCACCAGAAACTAAATCTGCCCACAAGAAGTACTTCCTGTACTCACAGGAATTGCTCTGGGCAATTCATCAGCATCAGACAGTTTTCAGGGCTCAAATTACAGGAGGGGAACAAAGCCCATGCAGCTCCTGGTGCCTGCATTTAGGATGTGCTTTTCTTACAGAGTGTCCTCTGTATCTGCTCTCACCCTTGTATCTGGTGTGATCTTTGTAGAAAGGAGCTTTTAAAGTTAGGGGCAATAATGCAAGAACATACTGAAATAAATTTACATAGAAAATCAGAGGACAGTCTGTAATCAGCAGAGGAATGAATTCTGGAAGAGCTTTGCAGCAGAGAAGTAACGGAACAAAAGACACAAACTGGTTTTGAGACAGAGCTTATTTGTTTTCTTGGCAAGGAGAGACCAGTGCACAATAACATGTGCAAGAATTAAAAGTACTTCCTGACCCTCTTGGGCATAATTGTCCATCTACTGGTAACCAGAGATGTTTAATCCTTTTTTCTTTTCCTTTCTTATTTGACTTGACCACCCAAAATCCACCAAGGTAGCGAACGACTCAAAGTACGAAACACAAACTCGGGACCTCTGAATTTTCTTGAACCTTTTGTTCCCCTTACTTTTTTTCTCGTTCTTTTCTCCTTTTTTTGTCCAATAAGAATTTCTCAATGAGTTGTGACATGTCCTGTTTATGTACCACCTACACGAGTAATTTAAAAGCAATTTTATTGCTGCCTTTTCTTTTTCTTCTTCTTCCCTGTCTTAAATCAATGCTTTATAATTTATTGGATAAAACTTGCCAGGAGCTAGTAGAACCACATGCCGCCCTGATAATTTCCCAGCAGCAAAAAAAAAGAAAGGCAGCAGCTGTATTTTTCCTATTTTTTTCTTCCTTTCCCCCTTCAAGTTCATGTTTTAATTTAGAAAACAAGAGGGCTGAAAATCAGCAAAAAATTCCCTTGGCTCCATAAAGCACTGTTTTCTCCCAGTCCCAAACCAAGAGTGATTAATGCAGTCCTTAGGTACTAGCGAGGATGGCTTTTGTTTTATATGGAAATTTTTCCTGTGGATTTGGTAGAAGCAAAGGGATGGAAGATGTTGGGGAAATGGAGCTCCAGGCAGGGATTGCTGGGAGTGAAGACAAAGTGGTAGGATAGCGGAGCCTGCATCCGAGGCCTGCATCCGAGGCCAGACCAGAGCATCGGGAGGAGGAGGAGCATGAGGAGGAGAGGCTGGTGAGGAAGAAAAGCCAGGGTGTGGCTCCATGGGCTGCTTACAGCAGTTTGTGATCTGGTGCCACCAGGCAACAATCCCACCCTGTCCTCCTTCCCCACCCATGCGTGGCCCTGGTGGTCCTGCAGCCCCAGGAGGACTGAGAAGAGCTGGGGGGAAGAGGATCAGGAGCAGGGCTGTGAACTGAGGGCCAGGACATGGCTGAGAGTGAGGAGGAGGGGACAGCTGGAGACAGGGAGTTGTCCTGGGTAGCATGGAAATGGAAACTGGTGTCTGCTAGCACTGAAAGGAAGAGTCTTGCTCGTGCATTCCTCTTCCAGCTGGGCACCTGTGCCGCTGCCCCAGGCAGCCTGGAGTTGTGACTGGGGAGCTCTGTGGGTGACAGGCAGGGGAATGAGAGCCCGGGTAGTGGTGACGGTCTCAATCACACCACAGTCCTCACAGCTCGGTCCTGCTGTGAAGAGAAGGTGCCCTCTGAAGTGTCTAATGCTGCTGCAAACACCATGGGCAACAAACACAATCTCCAGTGGCGAGAAGCCGTGGCTGCTGCTTCCCTGAAAGTGTTCAAGGCCAGACCGGACAGGGCTTGGAGCAACCTGCTCTAGGAGAAAGTGTCCCTGCCCATGGCAGGGGGTGGCATGAGATGAGCTTCAAGGTCCCATTCCACCCAGACCATTCTGTGTTCTGTGATCTGTGTGCAGGGCTCGGGTTGTGTTGGTATCACAGGAAAGGGGTGAGATGTATTGCACGACTGGAGTGTTGTGATGGAGGGACACGGGCTCTCTGGGAAGGATAGGCCAGGAAGACAAGAAATTAGGGTACAAGGTGGGAAGAAAAAAGGCAGAGCTGGGAGGCTGCAAGATGATCATCACAGATGGGCAGGAATCAACCCTGCAGGGTGGAGGATAGAGCAGAGGCCTTTTCTGTCACCACTGTAAGAAAAGAGAGGGAATGTGTCCCACATAGCATCTGGGGTCACACTGGTGACTTAAAAGTGTGGATGTGAATGTTCATTTAATCCTCTACCAGGTCATTTTAGCAAGTGAGAGTTCAGATTTCTGGTTGGAACTAAGTGCCCACCCAGCCTTTCTCCTCACACTCTTGCCTGCTCCACCATGGAGTCCTTCCCATGGGACAGTCCTTCCCACAGGCTGTACTTCTTCAGGATCTGCTCTGAGATTAATCCTTTCCATAGGGTGCAGTACTTCAGGAGCAGGCTGGAAGAGCGTGGGCCTCCCCCAGGGTCCAGAAAACCTGCTCCAGCACTCTGTCCACGGGCTGCAGCACCCCTCAGGGAATGCCACTGTGGTCCCCCATGGATTAGAGGGACAGCCTGTGTCACCACAGATTCACGCCAACACTCAGGGGAACCTGCTCTGGCACTTGGGCTGTTACCCTCATGTCTTCTCACTCCTCTTTCCCAGCTGCTGCACAGCATCTTTTACCTTCTCCTGATCTGTTATCCCAGAGGTGCAGCTCGAGGGCTCAGTCTTGGCCAGTGGCAAATCCATCATAGAGCCCTGTCTGACATGGGGGAAGCTTCTGGTGCCTTCTCAGAGGCCACCGCTGCAGCCCCTCCCAGCCAAAACCTTGCCACGTAAACCTGGTACAGTGGGTCAAAAGAAAATATGTGGAAACTGAAATTCTTGAAATTACAGCTGAGGTCAGAGAGAGAAAAGAGTTACAGATTTCGCAAATTCAGAAGTGAGCTGATTTGATGCAATATTGTCTAAGGTCTGTGATGCCAGTGGATTTTTCCATTGCAATTCCATTTTGTTTCTCTAAGCTGTCAAGTTTCTAGATTTACACTGATGCTTTAACCAGGGATTTTTCCACGTACAAAAACTGCATTTTTTGTTTATTTAATAGCCTTAGTTTCCAGAGATAAGTTTTTATTGGAGTGCCTTACTGAAGCTTAAGCATCCTGGTGTGTTGGGATGATTGAGATGTGTGTGTAGGAGTTGGGCTTGGTGCAGGTCTGAGGAGGACGCTGGATTTGGGAGTGTTGAAGAGTTAGGGAGGTTCAAGGATACAAATACAAAAGGTCGGTGGGAGGAGGTGGGACGTAGCAATGAGGCTGGAATGAATTGATGTGAGCTGAAGGTAGAAGAGAGAATGGATAGGAGAAGTTTGGGATTAAAGGATTTCTTGTGATCATGTCCTTTGGCTGAAGGTCAGGCTGGCTCCCTCAGTGGCAGTGGCTCCTCAGGCTGACAAAATAGGCAACTATAATCTAAGGAAATAAGAATAGCTGTGGTGCTTGGATATGGTTAATAGGATAGAAATCTCTACATTAGGGTTCTAGGTTTTTCTTCTTCGAGTGAATAATCTTGAGTTTCTTTTGAAAGGGTATTTTTCACCCATGAACTGAAGATGCTATTGCAATGATGTGTGTTCATTTAGAGAGAACCTGGGCAGGAGCATAGTTCAGTTATCACAGTGACAGCAGAATCAGTTCTCTGCCCGCTGCTTCTCCTCGAATTGTGTAGCAGTGCTGTAACCTGGATGGTTGAAATAAGTCAAAAATAACCCTCCAAGAATCTGGAGCTTGGCTGTGGCATGGCCCACGAAGAATCATCCCGGAGGGATGGGGCAGGGGAGCTCAGGGGGCAGGGATGAAGGTGCCAAGTGTGCTGCCAGAGCCAGAACCTCACCCCACTGCTCCCAGAGCATCCCTGCTGAGGGATACAGGCTGCTGGCATTGATCCCAGCCAGGCAGTAAGGGAGACCTACTGAGGAGTTAAAGGTTAACTTTAAGTAGGAATTGGTCGCTACTTTTTTTAATAGCAAAAGGATCCTGCTAATCTCTGTCTGTGATTCCTTGGCTGCCCCTGCAGCTCTGCCTGAAGCAGTAAAATTATACTTTGCAAAAGGCTGAATTTGGGAAGAACTGGGGCTTTAGGCTGCCACTGATAGGGGATTTTTGGTTTGAATTTGTTAAGGACAAGCATTCTTTAAAACATTAACAGTCTGCAAATACAATTTCTGTTCCCCTATAACTGTTTAACTTTGAGTCCTTAGTCATTTATTTGTTTTTTAAAATTGAAAAGAATTTTTTAGAGATAATTTGGCTTGTGAATCTTTTTCCTAGCTCTGGTTCCGTGCCATGTGGTTGGTGCCTCAGTGTTTTTAACTGAGGCTCCATGATGATCCTGTCAAGGTGGACAGACACCTGTAGTCTGGGAGCAGCTCTTAAGCAGATGTGGATTTACCACCATCACTTAACTCTGGAACACCAAAGAGACTAAAACTGCTGGAGTGTTTCTTTGCTGATGCCAGTTCCCTCTCCACAGGCACTGTCCGGGGTAAAACTGTGTGTTACTATAAATGCCCTGATTTGCAAACACCTCTGTGGCCACAGGGTTGGGTTTAACTGACAAACTTTTTTTGAGTAGTATATTTTTTTCAGTCTGCACTGTATCTCAGTGAATATTTAATTTTTTCCCCCCCTTTTGAAGAAGCTAATAAGTAAAAATGGGAATCAGCTCAAATATTCCAAAACAGCTCAGCTTCTGAGCATTCGTCTGTGTGTGAATGTGACTTGTGGAAGAAAGGCCCAAATGAAATGTGGCAGGCAAACCAGAACTAAAGAAAATTGTAATAAATAACTTCTGATTAAAGCGTAGGCTAAGGGAATATATGAAAAACACAGACGTTACACAACTTAATCCTGTCCTGGTAACATGTTTTAGAAATAACTGACTAATGAATGTCTCAAATTGCTGCCAGACTTCTTTGAAAAGTCATGAAAAACTAGGAGAGAGATAAAAATGTGACATCTGGAACCAAGTTGGTAATTTCTCGTAGGGAGCAGAAGAGTTGCAAAAGGAAGAACCACCCTGTGTCCAAGACTGAGCTTTTGGTGGGGAGCCCAAGCGTGGCTCCTAGCAAGTGCAGCAGCTTCTGGTGAAAACGGGATGAGCAGAACCTCCTGTAATCCTCCTGGCCAGGATGTCTGGCCTCCTGTCTTCTGCAGGTGTTGAGGAAAGGATGAGTTTGAGCAGGAAGATAACCAGTTATGTTTTTATTTTTTCTTGCTGGAACCTTCTGCAGCTCTAGCACGTTCCTTGCTTGGTTCATTTTATTACTCTCAGTCCTGCATGTTCTTTGTGCAGCCAGCCCTTGTAGTCAGCCCTTATCTGGGTTATGCTCATCAGTCTTTGCTGTTTAACTTTCCCAGATATTTTGAGGTTATTTTCAAGAGCCCAAATGCCAGCAGAACTTCCTGGGGACCTTGTGCAGTCAAAGGACTGCTTATTCTTTTCTTCTAAGCACTTACTTATCCAATCAAACTCCTTCTCTTATGTGCTGGTACCTTAGTTCCCTCAAAATCCTGTAGTGAAGGATGTTGAAAAGCTGTTTGGGAAATCATTGCAGCTCACATCCCCCTTCCCCATGTGGTTGTTGACTCCTCTGGAGAGCCTGGATTGCTCCATGTGGCCAGAAGGGAGAAGCTACATTCACTTTTCCCAAGCCCAGAAGTAATGCTGCTTAAGGACGAGAGTTTCCTTATTCTTACTCGTTTATCCTTGTGTCTCATCTCTCTTCTTTATCTGCCCCATGTTGTGCTCTCCCAGAAGACAATCTGAATTTGGAGACTTGGGCTGGTTTATGTCCCAAACAGACGGGTGTCAGTGTAGGAATCCTTCTAGCTCCTTCCATGATGTCTGCAGGAGCAGTGAATTAATTTTGCCTTATCTTCACTGAGTCTTGTTTTTTATTCCTTTATCATGTGTCCACACTTTCTGGCAGGCTTTCTGCCAGGCCTGAAGTAGAAAACCACAATTTGGTGCCTCTTGCTCACAGCCCCCAAACATTTCTGCCCTATGTTAGCATGGTTTTGGTCCCTTTGTGGAGCCTTTCACATAACACAGGAGGTGACAGGAGCTAGCTGCTCCTTTGACATCCCCAGGCAGCAGTACCCAGGCGTGGAGCTCATCAACTACTGAGTGGTTTTGGCATATTTTTAGATCCAGCACAAGAACACACACAGGGTGATGAAAATTCAGGTTCTCTACTTGTGCTGATTGATTTTGGGAGCAATGAGTATGACATGTGGGGGAGGAAGAGGTGAGCCTCAAAGCTGACTTAAAATCAAAACTAAATAGGCTTTGAGAAGGCAGGATCTGGAGAGTGTTTCTCACTGTGGTACTAGGGCAAAGGTGCTTTCAGCTTGTGGTTGTGCTGACTCTGCCTTAAAAACTAGTTGAGATCACAACAAGAAGAGTCCCATTTTAACAATGCCAGTGAGATAAATTTTCCATTGCAAATCTCAAGCCAGTTAGGAAAAAAAAAAGTCTTAACCGCAATAAAACTGCTTTTACTTATTGTTTACTTATTACTTACTGCTCTTATTTACTACTAATTTATTGCTTATTACTTACGTCTTGTAGCTCTTACTTGGGGATTTGAGAATGCGTTGGAGAATTAAAGGTCCTGCTCAGCTCCTTGCAGAGAGGTCCTGGGGGCTTTTCTATTTCTCATTTTCCCTTTCCCATGGCCCATTTGCACTGTTTTTCTTTGCTGAAATTAGGGAACTTCTGCAGCATTTGAAATGCTCTTGAGTTTCCTTTAATTGCCTATGGGTGTGTACATGGGGGTCCTGCCATGTGGTTTTTCCACTCATTTTTCTCCTTCCTGGAGAAACCCTTCCTCCTCTAAACTTAAGTTGCGACATATCTCAGATCGCATCTGAAACTTTACATGTATTTGGCAATTTCTGCAGTTTTCACTTTTGATTGCCTAATTTTTTATTCCCTTCCACCCCGTGAACCTTTCAGGTTTGTCACAGCTTTGCATTTTATTGTAAGTGATGCTTTCTTTTACCTGCAGGGGTTTTGACAGTTCCCTGATGGATGTTATGTAGTGGAGCATCACAGAGGTGCTGCATGAAATAGCAATGATACACAGAAGGGAGTTGGCCATTAATTTTATTCTGTCTTTTTGTCAGCTTCAGGGGTTTCTGCCCCATGTTTCTTCCCTGGCTGCCAGCAGTAAAGTCCACAGAAATTATTTAGTTAAATTACTTGATTTGATAATCCATAATTAGCTGTGTGATGTTGTTCATTCTTAAGTTAGAGGAGTGATTTTGCATGGGATGATAAATGTTGGAAGACAGTTTTTGCTCCTGGAGGGCTCAGCGTGGGCTGGGATCTGCTCCAGCTCTACTCCTGCTCATGCATTCAGTAATGTGCATCCTGCAGAGGATGAGTAGCTGCTCCTGAGCTTTGAAAGAGTACAGAGAGTCAAGACACCTGTGAAAGGGAGCAGAGGTTTGACAGCTGATGAAAATGGGATGATCCATCCACATAAAAAAACTTCACATGTCAAGTAAATGATGCTTCTGCGAAGAGGTTTTGATAGTAAGCATGTGTGTAAAAATGGGTTTCATTAGGGATGAAACAGGGAGAAAATGAGCTTTTGCATTATTTCTAGTCATCGGGAAGTTTCTGTAAGGGAAACACAGTTTGTGGTCTTGGAAAGTTCAGATTTCATCTGCTACAAAGAAATTTTGCAAGAGACACAGCAGTGGTTTTGAGGGGGAAGGTGCATGTCAGGACTGCACTGCCTTCAGCAGCAGGTGTTTAGAGTCAGGCTATAATTTTCCTCCTTTTTTGTGGTGTTTTGGTGTGGGGTGGGCGCTTGTTGAGAAAAGTGCTCTCCTTCTCAAGTCAGGAAATGAAAGTGCTGAGCATTCAGAACGTCATCAGAGCTGAGAGGTGAAAGAGTTTGCTTTCCTTTTTTGATGGGGAGAAAGGAAATAAACCATAGAAGATGCGGTTTAAATATGGAGCTTTTATTTGGAATGGTTAACTGTGGAAGATGTTGGGAAAAGACAATAAGGAGACAAATTAAAGAGCTTTGTGGGGCTGATGCTGAAGAATATCCCTGTGCTTCCTTTAAACCTGGAAGTTTTCTAGGGTGAATTTAGGGTGGGGTGGGGTTGGAAACCCCAAGTAGAGAATAACTAACGAATGTAACCTTTCATCTTCCCTCAGACGTGTCAAGTGTGCCAGATGATGCTGCCCAACCAGTGCAGTTACTGCGCCCACCAGAGGATCCACGCTCACAAGTCCCCGTACTGCTGCCCCGAGTGCGGAGCCGTGTGCCGCTCCGCCTACTTCCAGACCCACGTCAAGGAGAACTGCCTGCACTACTCCCGCAAAGTCGGCTTCAGGTGTGTGCAGCTCAGGCTCCCCGGGAAGCTGGGGTTTGCACCTCTGAGCTGTCCCTGTCCCGGTTTGTTTGCGTGCGCGTTCTCGCTGGCGGAGCGGGAGGCACACACGCACACAGAGAAAGGGCCTTTGATTTAGGATAAACACAACGTAGCAAAAACCAGAACATCGCTGTGTTATCGATGGTATTCTCCTTCTGAATCCAAAACAAGTCGCTGTAGCAGCTTCTGAGAAGAAATGAACTCTGTTCCATTTGAAAGCGGGACACGCGTCCCTGGAGTGTTCAAGGCCAGGTTGGACAGGGCTTGGAGCTACCTGGTGTAATGGAAGGTGTCCCTGCCTCTGGCAGGGAGTGGATGGGATGAGTTTTAAAGTCTCTTTCAGCCCAAAACATTCTGTGAGTGTGAACTGTGTCTTACAGCAGAAATGAAAGTGGATGTAGCTGGAGCCTGGCATGGTTTTCTGCATGACAAATACATTTGAAATGGGAAATAATTACTAACTGGATTTAAGGGAAGTTTCTGAGAGCAGACATTATTTTGTGGTGTCTTTGAGCCGAAAAGCTCTTGTATCGAATTCAAGTTGTAGCTGGATGTCTCAGGATTGATACAGCAAAAAGATTGCAGATCTTAATTCTGTAAATCTCCTTAAGGCTTGAATTTATATTTATGTCAGTCATAATGGGCTGAGGATGATGTGTGCCTTTATGAAAAGGGCATTGACGATTTCCTTCTATGCCCCTGCAACCCCCCAAACATTTCTCATGAGCTGAGACAGGCAGAGGAAGCTGCCAAGGTTCTGGATATGGTACAGTATCTTTTCTCCAACTAAACTGCTTGCTCCAATAAGATGTTACTTTTCCCTACAAGCCTTCCCTCCTTGGCATGTTTAGATCACCTGAGCTGCAGCACAGCTCTTAACACAGGATGATTTGCTTGGGAGATGAGACTGGGTGATCTTTTGAGTTTCCTTAAAGTTCTGGTTTTTCTTCTCTTGGTTGCCATTAAATACTCTGAGGTTTCAAACAAACGGGGCAATTTGTGCTCTTGGAGATGTTCTTGTAAGATGTCTGCAAATTCAGGAAGCTCTGCTGTGTGGTTTGGTCTGAATCACACTGAGGTTTTCAAGGGCTTTTTCTTTCAACCGTGAAGACAAGAGGCACATAACAAACTGATTCTGAGTTTAATTATATACAGATAAGGTTTTTTAATGTGGGATCTGATTTGAGGAGACCCAGCCCACAACAAAGAATTAATTCCATCACATATTAAATGGCTGTGACACTGGGGCTGTTTGAAAATGAGTTAATCTGGGGAGGAGGAAAGCTGGAGGAAAAAATGTTTTCCCTGAGATGGAAGAATGGGAAAGGAGGAGATGTCAGAAAATTAAGCTGGGTTTGGTGCAGTTCTTGGGACTTCAGTGGCACCTGGGAATCAAAAAACTGAGAGCTTCCATCTGTCTAGAGATGTCATTAGCAGATACCTGCCCTCTGTGCCAGGGACATTAATGAAGTTTTAAACAAAGGCAAAGCTTACAAATTACACTTCTGGATTTTTTAGCTTTGCCCAGCTTCTCTAAAAGCTGAATTTCTTTTAATTTCTCCTCTAATTTCCATCTACTGAAGCTCATCTGTGAAAGCTGAGTCCACTCGACAAGTCCATGTCTGGCTGTGCCATCTTCGTTATCCTGCCTGTCTCTACTGCAGGGCTGATGTCACTGACATGGTTGAAAACAGAAGAGATAAATTTTGGTTGCAGAACCATATCTAGATAATGTGTGGCATTTGCCCTGTAGTCACAGAGTGACTTCATTCTTTTCTTTCTCATTTCTTACTTGCAGAGCTGAAAAGCTGAGGAATTCTTTAAATCCCTCCCGGGATCAGCTTGACTTTCCCTGCTTCTCTTTATTTTTCTAGAATTTCTGGTTTGGTTTTGTGCTAAGTCCTTATTCTATCTATTTTTCTGCTCATACCCCTGTGCTTTCAATTAAATTTGGGGTATGGTTCTTTTATTTGGAGTTGAGTCATGGCTAATTGATTGCACTGAAAATGAGAATGGTCTTCTGCAGTTAAAAAGGAAACTCAACAAGATTGTCCTTTCTTCTTGGCTTCAAGTGTCACCTTCCCCACTTTTTCCAAGCCCCTTCCAGCTGTCCCCACCAACTTGGGACTAATTTTTCTGCGTGGTGCCATTTGAAGAATTGAGGGGCTGGAAGGTGATGGTGTAGGGAGCATTCCAAGGGTTAAGACAACGTCTTGTAGCTGTTATCTGCTCTCACAGGATGCTTTCCAAGACTTGTAGCCAACCCTCCTTGCCCTGAGGGATCCAGCAGTGCTGGGGATGATAGCAGGATTTGCAATTTGCAGGAATTACATGGCAAGCCCCTTGACATCCTCCATCCACTTTGTTCAGCTAATTAGTTTATCAGACCTTGTCCTTCTGGCACTGGGATTCTTAATTACAACGTGGCTGTTGTTTAGACTTCCATTTACTGTAAATTAAATTAACCTGTGATCATTTGACCCTGAGTTAGTGCTTGTTTCATTCCTCATTCTTAATGAAGTACTTCCCAAAATCAAGCACCAAGCAGAGCCATCTCTTTTTAGTTCCAGGAGTATTGTGGAGGAAGCCTCTTAGATATCTCTGGATGTACCAGGCATTCCTTACTGCCAGGATTAGTATTTGTTCTTCCATTTATACCTGGGGAATTTATCCTTCCATAATAACCTGGTTCCTGGTGCTGCTGTACTAGAAAGTCTCTCTCCTCCTGTCTCTCGTGGTTGAGGATCAGGTTTGAAGGCAGAACTACCCCAGCAGAATGTCTTCATGCTTCCCCAAAGGTGACACCAGCTTCTGTCCCTGCTTCCCCCTTGAAATGTAAGGAAACAGCAATTCTGTGTTTTCTTAAAAGTGTGGGGGAGAGGGTTTGGCTCCTTCAGGCTGGCTTCTGCCTAATGATCTTTTGAAGTGCAACTTCAAAGCCTGGGCTTGTTTCCTAAACGCTGTTGGGAGGCTGGTTTGGAGGGAAGGATATTCCAGCAGCTTGTTTGTTTTTGATACGGGCTTGGAGCTGTTCCAGTGCACGATAGCTGGGGTCCATCTGTGCCAGCAGTGCCGTGGCAGCACTGAGCACACGTCCCTGAACAGACACAGCCCTCAGGGAAAGGAGGGAAATGAAGGGAAAACCTGTTTGTAAGGTGAGGAGGTTATCCCTTGTGCATCTCTCTCACATCCCACAAATACAAGGTTGGCCCTTGCATTACCAGGCTGGGCTCCCCTGCTCTAACATCTGTACATGCAGTGCTGGCTTAAGCAGAGTTCCACTGGTGTAATTTTGTTGGAATATCCTTGGGACAGGCTGTTGTGCTCCCAGATCAGCAGAGGTTCACCTGTGGGATGGCAAACCCTGTGACTGGTGTGCTTGAGGCAGATGGGGACAGGACATCCTCACATGCCCTTGTAAGTTGGAGTGTGGCATCTCTCAGAGCACAGTAGGCAGATCTGGGGAGGAGTGTTTAAAGTTAAATGAAGGAAGGAAAACTTAAATGAAGTAAGGCTGCTGATTGTTGCCATCTTGTGGGAATATTAGGGAAGACCTGTCACAGGTGTGTCTGGAGGAGAGGGAGGTTGGGAACAGTGGGGTGGCCCTGCTCTCCTCTTGGTCTTGGTTTCAGCTGCTGAGAAGAACCCTTTTCCTGCTTCTCCCTCTCTCTTCCCTGAGCACCCAGACAGCCCTTCCAGACAAGCACTTTCTAGGCATCACCTGTGTCTTAATGATTTTAATGAGCTTTATCAGTTCCTTGGGTGTTTCTGTCGCTGTTTTCAGTATCTTCGCTGTTGGGGTTTTCTGGAGCTCAGTGGAGTAGCAGTTGCTGAAGACTTTCGACTGGATATTATTTTTCTTTATTTTGTGCTGGGGACTAAGTGGTATTTGTGCTGCTTATTGCCACAGGGACATCTCATCAGATGTTTTTACTTTAGTCTTTCACTTGTGCCCTGTGCTGGAATTTGCTTTCACAGGTACAGGGCTGGCATTCTGTTGAACCACATCTTTATTCTTTTTTTGGGTTATTTTAGTCTTTAAAGGTTTCTTTTCTAGATCTTACTTGCTTGTTGCTAACATTTAACTGTGAGTTCCGCCCAGAATTCCTGTATCATATTTCTCCTTGACTCTTCCACATTAATATGGAAGAGATTGAACCGATTGAATCAAGGACCCACCCCAGCTTGCTCCTTGCATCTGTGCCATTCCAGGGGTGCTGTGGCTGTAACTCAGCTCTTTTGTCATGCCTCCCCCAGGTGCATCCATTGTGGAGTTGTCTTCATGACCCTTGCCATGCTCAAAGTGCACATCCATGAGAAACACTGCGAAGTCTTCCACAAGTGTTCTTTTTGCCCGAAGGCCTTCAAGTCTGCCGACACCACCATGGCTCACGTGGCCAGCCAGCACCCAGCAGAGCCTCACAAGACTACTCAGTAAGTGTTTTGGCTTTACCTCTTCTTCTCCTTCTCTGGGTGGCTCCAGGATTTCCCCTTTCCCTCACGGTTTTTGGTTTCTGTCCTCGTATAAGATGATCTGCTGCTTTGTCTGCCAGCAGGGGTCTGCTCCAAACCAGAGCATGCCTTGGTACAAGCACAGTCTCCTGGGTAGGAGGAGAGGACTTTTTAAAAGGAACTTAATTGTTACCTCTTTGTCCAGCAGGACCCTCAGTGGCACCTCTTGGTAGATGGCTCCAGGGCAACTGCTGCATCTGGCACTCGAAGGGAAGAGGAGAGTTATCCCAAGCAGTGTTGGCCCCAAAAATCACTAGAGAGAAGCCTCCTGGTTTTTCCACTCTGTAGCTTTTCCCTCCAAGGCTTGAGCTAGTGCCAAAAATCTGTGCTTTAAGGGAGGAACTGTGGAAAGGTGGGATTGAAAGCAGTGTGTAGCTGGCTGGTATGCTTTGTGTTTGCTCCCATCTGTCTGTGCTCGCACACACAGAGTTATGCATATGCATCGAAGTAAACTTATTTTTAGCAAGCTGTGGTATGTGCCTGAGGCATTTTGATGTTCTTCCTAGCTGAGTTACTGGTTCAGTTGCCCACGTGGGTGTGTGTTGACAATACATGGAGAGCACAGCCCTCCTGAGAAGTCCATCCTTTACTGGAGTTAACTGAGATAACTTTTTACATTGTCTTCTTGAGGCAGAGAGGCTGAATTGACTTTCTTTAATTTTTTTAAGGGTGATCTACAAATGCTCTTGCGAGATGGTCTTTAACAAGAAGAAGCTGCTCCAAGAGCACTTCCAGCAGAACACCAGCAAGTTGTTAGTGGGAGTGTTTAAGTGCCCACAGTGTCAGCTGGTGTATATGCAGAAGCAGCAGCTAATGCAGCACGTTAAGGTAGGTAACTCTCTCCCTTACTGGTGCAAGATCTTACTTTTTGAATTCACAGAGAATTTGCATCAACCATATGAGGCAAGCGGTTCAAGAAGTGTAAGATTCTTGAGGAATATCTTAGTGGAAAATATAGACTACTATAGTGATGTACAGGATCTGGAAATGTCACTGGTGTGGTTTGTGTTAGTTGTTCTCAATGCAGTTCCTTTCATCTAGAAGCATTTTAGCTGTATGACAAAAATTTGGTTTTACAGGTAAAGCTCTTTGATTTTTAACTCTTACATTTTCACAGAACCACAGAATCAAAGACTGTTTGGGTTGGAAGGGATTTTACAGCCCATTTCATTCTACCCCTTGCAGGGACACCTTCTACTATGCCAGATTGCTCCAGGCACTGTCCAGTGTGTCCTTGAACACTTCCAGGGATGGGGACACCTCAGCCTCTTAAACTTAAGAGAGTAATTACTTCAGAAAGCAATTAAATGCACGTGGCAGCATTTTCTTTGGTTGGGAGACAGGAACAATTATTTTCTGCCCCCAGTATTACTGAATTTCTGTAGTGAAAGCTGAATCTCCCATTTTGGGTGCTCACCTGGAGAGCTTTCGCCCCTTTGCAGCTGCCTCAGAGGGAGGTTATGTGGCATTTACCAGCCTGATTCCCTGCTGCTCTGAACCATTCCAAGAGGGGACTGAGAGGCAGAAGTGATTGCCCTGGAGGTACCAGAGATCTTAGAGATCTGATTATCCCATAAATGTAAAAGGCTACATTTTTCTGTTATCTTACTCAGGATATTTTTATGTTCAGTGTCTAACAACATTCTACAGAAACCCTCAGAAGATTTCTCAGTGGCATTCAGAAGAAAGGGCTTGCAGTCTTCTTTCCGTTTGATGAGGGAAAAAAAAAGGATTTTTTTTTTTTTAATCAGTGACTTCATTTTGTTTATACTAACACTGAGAAAGCCCAAAGATTTGTTAGTTTATTCCTGAAAGCAAAACCCATTCAGAACTCCTTCTTTGCTCTCTCCCCCATGTCTTTAACTTGCAAATCTGGAAATGCTTTGCACGCAGTAATGAATTACAATTTGAAGCCTGCCTGTGAAGTCAATGATTGCTAATCTTGGTGCATTATAGCTAGGAAAATAAAATAGAGATTAAGGCTAGGAGCTTCAAAGAGGTGTTCATCCCCAGTGCTAAAAAACTGTAGCTGAGATCCTCACCTTCAGTGAGTGCTTCATTGTCAGGACCCACCTCAGGGACCTGCCTGCAGCAGTTTGTGCATCACCACCCCGAGATCCTCACCGGAAAACCTTGTCTCTCAACCTCTGAGGTAACTGAAGGCTTTTTGGCTGTGGCAGGGTAGTAATTGCACTCCCCCATCTCCTCTGAGATCACCTTCATGTGGTAGAGTTTTTAGGAGGTGCTGTCTGGTGTGTGCCTACATGCAAAATAAAGAATCCCTGTGCCTCCTCATCTTCCTCATGTTTAGAGCGTCCCAGAGCAGGAGTTAGCTCTGCTTCCTGGTATTGATTCTGCAGAGAAATCACTTCATTTTTCCATGCTCCTCATTTGTTTTACCCCAGTGGTGTAGCAATGGAGTAATGGGCACTGAAACACTGCACGAGATCTCCAGATGGGGAGGAAGGTGATGTGTCTGTGTTCTTGAGGAGCTGGCAGTGGTCAGCAGCTGGGCCAGGTGCACAGCACACAGACTGCTCAGCTGAGACCTTGTGTTTGGAGGTTTGTTTGGTGTCTAACCCACAGAAAGATTTCCAAATGCCTGGGGCTTTCATGTGTTGAAACTTCACCCGTTATTAATTAATGTGCACAATTAAACCTCTAAATTAGCCTTTTGTGTGGATGAACTGTTGTTGCTCCTGGGGGAGTTTCTTGAGGTTTCTTTGGTATGTTGCTGTTTTACTTGCCTTTGCTTTCCCACAGCTCTTCATTTTTAGATTATTTTCCTTATGTTCAATTTTCTTTGTTAAAATAACTTTTTTTGGGACTTTTGGATTTTGGCCTGTTGAATAACCAAAGAGCCTGGAGCCATATTCCTTATAAGGCTGGTTCCTGGCTTTATGCTTGGTCTTATATGTCAGGAGCAAAGTTTTGAACCATGAAAAATGTAAATATCAATAGATGGAGTGTAATTGAAGGAAATAGACTTGGAGAAACTTACACATTTTGTCTTCTCATCCCTTGAGCAAAGATGAAGCAGCTTTGGAGCCCCCAGGATACCAGCAAACATTTCATTCAGAGCTTACCAAAGCTCTGTGTTTTTAGAGCTTAGTCTCTTGAAATAATGACAATTGACATTTCTCTTCCACTGCATCTTCCTTGTTTAACCAGAGTTCCCAGGGCTCATCCAAAATGCTAAGCAGGCAGCACCAAGGAGCAGCTGTTGTCATGCAGGAAACAGAAATAGAAGCTTCATGTTTCTTAGGAAGATCTCTTGTCAGGGAAAGCACTGCAGCAGCTTCTAGAGAAATGGGAAAACATACAGGAGCAAGACAACAACACATTATTTGGCCACTAGGGATTTAAATTATGTATTTAAATAGTAAATGGTATTTATTTATAAATAAAGGTGTGAAATATGAACTACATGTAAATGTTATGTGCGTTTCCACTATTCCTGTTACACAGGGTGTTCATGGAGTCCCCCATAATCCTGAAGAGCTCTCAAACTTTCGGCAGAAGTCTGAGAAGGCTTCAAGGAACCAGGTTCATACCTCACCAAAGGAGCTTTTGGTAGCCAACGGGACTTCCCCCTCTCCTCTGACGAGGAAGGACATGAGGGTGGAAGGACATCATCCTGAATCCAAGTCCAGACTGAGAAGAACTGGTTGGACTTGCAAGGAGTGTTCCCAGTGGGTCCCCGATCGGGAAGCCTATGTGTCCCACATGAAGAGAAATCATGGAAGGGTAAGGACTTGGATGAAATACTTGAGCTAGCAGACTGGGGAAGAATAGCAGTCCCCTGCATTCCAGGCCCCCTTGTAGGGCTGTCGTTACAAGAACTGCAAATCTCCATTTTTTTGTGCATTTCATCCAGCTCAAGCCTTGCGTTGCCTTGGCCTACTTTTGTCAAGCTAATCCTTATGGCTGGCAGAACATGGGCCAAGACGCTGTCTGCAGCCAGATTTCTCAGCACTTTGGCATCAGGACTTCTTCTTTGATATCCTGAGTCACCCAGCCATGAATGGGAATCTGGATTATGGTGTTTGAATCCTTCTGGCTTGATTTGGGGAGGACTGGGTTGTCTCACTTGATGACATCCTCATTTCAAGAGAAGAAGATGAGGGCAGGCTGTGTGCTGGATTTTCCAGTTTGAATGTCACAGAAGTAGGAAACTGTGGCCAGATATTTTGGTTTAACACATATGCGTGTTCATTAAACAAGTCTGAGAAGATTTTAACTGGAATGTGCATGCAGGTTATATAAATGGCTGTAGGAAAATATTGGAGGAGGCTGGTTACGGGACAGACTTCCTTAGGGGGATGTGGATATCATACATGGATAACAGGAGGGCCTGTGTGATGCTTTTTAGCATCTTGCCCTTTTCTCGAGCTGAATTACGAGGAGGATAAGTGGACTTGTACTTAACTGGGGTCCTGCTGCCTTCTGGGGCTGAAGGGACCTTCCACTGAGTGAATTCTGCATGGGGTCCAGTAGTGAAAGGAACCCACAGGAGAAGCATATGTGTAATTCCTAATAAAAACACCAATAAAACCAAGCATGTGCTTTAAGTAGTCCTGGTTTTATAAGATCAGTGCTGGCATTACCCAACTGTTGGGCTGAATCTAAGTGGGATCTCAAAATCTCAGTCAAAATCTCAAAATCTCTATCAGTAGAATTACATATTATGTAAGAGATTTTTGTGGGTTTGTTTTTTTTTTCCCCCATCTGAGAGGTAACGTCCAGGTGAACAGCATGGGAATTAGAATGCAGTCAGTGCCTTCCATGTCCCTGCTGTTCAGAGCTGTTTCTTTTTTCCTGGCAGTCCATGAAGAGATACCCCTGTCGCCAGTGCGAGCGCTCGTTCAATGCCTCCAACAGCCTGCGCAGACACATCCGCAACAACCACGACACAGCAAAGAAAGTCTACACTTGCTGGTACGTACTCAGCACCACTTTGCAAGCTGGTTTTCAGCAGCAGTCTAATCCTTCACGTTTGGAAGCTGTAATAACTTATGTCTGTCTACTCTAGACCTTCAGTTACTGAAGGAAAGTGAGGGGAAGGACGTGTTAAACACAAGAGACGGAGTGGTTAAAGTAAGGCCTTGCCTTCTCAGTGACTAAAGTGAAATAAGGCCTTGCCTGTGCAGTGAATGCCTTTTGGAAAGGTAAAGGAAGGTGTGATTTGATATCTGCAGGTATTAAATGAGATTTATATTATGCATCGTTGTGAAAAAGCCAATAAAACATTGGGCCTGCCTTTCACTGCTTTGTGGTTGGTGCGGTCATGCATCACTCTTGTGCCTTCTCCTTGGGTGCAAAAGGTATGTAAAATCCTAATAACAAACCAGATCTTGCCACTGCTTCAGAAGGCAGAACTGACTGCACAGGCTGCAGGGCAATGGAGAATTAGTCTTGCTGGAATTGCTTGGGAAGTCACGCCTCAGAGATGGAAAATGGATCTGGAGACTTCAGACAAGTTATGGAAATCAGTGGTGAATTAAAATCATTGCTGGTCAGAGTATTTTAACTGTGGATACAGTTCAGTCCAGGAAGAAGTGCAATGCTTATAAATCTACCTCTGTAACTGCTGCAGAGGAAGTTGTCTGCTGAGTGACCGTGCAAAATTTCTTCCTGTCTGATTCCGAGAAATCCTTTTGAAACAGGATTAAAGCACATTTGGGTTGGAAAAGAAGTTTGCAGTGATGTAGGTTGGGGAATTTTTTCTAATTTATCTAAAATTTTGGTTTAATGCAAGCATTTCTGACGTGTGTTGTCACTTTGCTGCACACTAGTTATTTAAAAAACCTCATCTGAAGGGCACAAGGACATTCCTCAAGGACTGTAATTCTTTGGAGTATCTAGTGAGCTACAGCAGCTTTTAGTAAATGGATACTGCATAGTCATTACCACTGGGGATGCATTCCTGAGACATTTTTTCATCCAGGACTTCTAAACTTTCCATTTCTTGTAACTGCTCTGACTTGGAACCTCTGGAGGAGATGAAATGTTGGCTCCTATTGTGTTTCGTTCAGCTTTAAGTCTGTCGGTGATGGTCTTGGGTGTTACACTCACCTGATCTGTGTAAATCTGTTCTTTCTGGATCTGTTGTTTTTAAAGTGTAATGTTTCAGGACCAAAATGAGCCTAACATGTTACTGGGAGGAAGGATTTCTGTGGAAATTCCTGACAGCCTAGAATATGCCAGCCTGCTGTGCATTACCTTGTTACTTTTCAGAACAACCCACAGCTGCAGAGCCACTGGCTCACCCAAGGGACAATGATCATGCCAGCAGAGAAAACACAGCTAACAGTCCAAGGAAATTGTGGTTGCATTTAATTCTCCAGCTTGTAGTTGCTCCTTCTTAAAATCTGTTGATGAAGTCTTAATTGGACAGCGATTATGCTCTCTTCAGTCATTGTACTGGCAGACTCTCTGAAATGACAGCACTCTGCAGATGAAACCTCTTCCTTGAAATTCTGTCCCACCATCTCCAAGAGCTGCTCTTTGTTTGGATCTGAGGTCTCTTGTCCTGTCTTCCATTTGATCCCTCTTAGCTGGTAGAGCTCTGCTCTAAAAATCTGACCCTCCAGTCTCTGAATTTCTCCTCGAGTCTTTTCAGCGCTCTGTGAGGCATCACATGTCCACTGCTCCTCCTTTCCTCTGGTTCTGGTGTCTCTTCTTCCTCTTTGGCATTTTGTATCGCTCTCACCTGTTACTCTCTTTGGGGGTTTTGATGCCTTAACTGCGTGTCACCCTCTTCTCCTGGGTTTCCATGTGAAACATGAATAATAAAATCTCTCATGGATCTGATTACTGACAGTTTTTGACTCCAGCATGCTTGCTTGTAGGTGACCTTTCTCTGGCTTCTAACATTCCCAGCTGTGATTTTCCCTTTCTCCCCCTGTCCTGCTTAGGTCTCTGGCTTTGGATAAATTTGTAGGGAGAAACCAGTGATAGAAGATTTATTGAACATCCTCCTGCCATGCTTGTCACTGGAGTAATTCAGGTTAGGCAAGCATCTTTCCCTGCTCACATGAAAAGAATTATAAATTAGGGCAAATTGCAAAGTATTGTGCTATGTTGTGTATTTTCTTTCATAATTCACTTGGTTATTGTTATAAGATCTTATTCTTCTTTTCCGAGTCTTGAGTACAAAGTGTCTGAAACACTTGATTTTCAACATGGTTTTTTTTTTATAAATACCACTTAATAACCTCTTAGCTTTCCTCCAAGAAGAAGAAAAAATCCATCATCATTAAATATTGATTTATCCTCTGAGCAATTCCTGTTAAAACCCAGAAGTATTCAGTGAGCATGTCTGCATTTTCACATCATTGCTGACTGTTATTTCATTTCCCTCTAGTTACTGAAAGATCAGTAGGAATCTTCTGTCCTTTTAGAAGATGTCTTTGTTACCCAGAGACACTTCAGCTCCTCTCTGTTGCTCTTAATCCCATGCTGCCCCTTTCTCAGATGGAGTGAGGGCATTTCAGGGGACTCTGGTGTCACTTGTCCTTGCTCAGGTCCATGTGTAACTGATGGACCTTCATTGTGTTGTGCTGACAAGCACCAGCACAGCACAAATACTAAATTTTGGCTTTCTCAATTGCTAACAGAGCCCTCTGTGCACTTCTGGGGGGGCTGGTTTATGTCACTTATTCCAAGAGATCTCAGTCATCCAGGAGTGAAGGGCACAGCCCCTTTTTGTGATGTCAGCCAGCTCAGGAGTCCTGCCAGGTTTGAACAGGAAGAGTTGCATATAAATGACGTGTTCATGAGTGTTTCTGCCTAGATTGTTGCTATAAAAGTTGGAATTTCAGCAGTTTGGTGAGAATTTTAACTGTGTCGTGGTACAGTCTGGTGGATGTAATGCTGGTTGTCCCGGGTACTTGGGAGTGCTGGATGGCAGGACTGGGTTGTGTCACACAAGCCACCAGCTCTCTCTGTGTAGTTCTCTCATCTCAGAGCCCATCTTTGTTGTTCTCCCATATGTTTTCCACCCTGATCATTTAAGCTCTCTGGCACTTGTCACAGGGTGCCTGACCTGCACTAGTCCCTATATTTATTTAGCACTGTAAAGAAGACATGCCCTGCTCTAATTCATGAGCACTGTGGCAAACTCAAAACTGTTCTAGATTTCTCTCAGGGTAATGTTTTATTATTAAGGCGATGCTTTGCTGTGTGTTTTGGTAATCTAATGGTCCATTACTCACCAGAGTCTGTCTCCAATGAAACCTCTTGGTTTGGCACAATACAAACAGCATATCCTCTAATAAATTGTCTTCCTTTTTTTATTTCCAAGGTACTGCACAGATGAAAATCAGACATTTCCTCAGCCATTCATGCTGGAGAACCACATCAGCCTCATGCACGGCATCAAAAATCCAGACTTATCCCAGATGGCCAAAGCGAAAGCTCCAGAGAGAGAGAGAGCAGAAGTAACTGATACCTATTTTCGTGGACAATTAAATGTACAATTAAATGTATTTGGCGAGTAGCTGTTCATTGGGCCTGTTACATCAAGCAGGGGCATTGTGCCAGTCAAACCCTCCCATCCATAAGGGTAGATTTCCTTCCCTCACTCTGTTCCATCCAGCCTGGTTCCCTCTGGTAGGGTCAGGGTCAGCAGTGGAAGCTGCACCAGCACCTGGGCAACAGCATTTGCATTTTGCATTTCTCAAGGTTTTCTTGCTGTGTTTAACTTTTATTTCTGTTTATTTTATTTTTATAAATTCTTATTTTTATTTTTATTTATTTTTTTATTTACTTTTATTTTTATTTATCCAATCTGTTATGTAATTTAAGTTTATTATTACCCTTGTTTTCCCCTGATACCCCATTCATGAGCATGGCACATTTTTCTTCTTTCTCCTTTATTTTTTCTGCTAGTTCTAAAAGATTTATTTTCTATTTTAAAATACTTGCTAGATCCATTACCTACGAGAACTGCATTTTTCTTAAGTAGATATGTGTAGTTTTCTACTGATTTTGTTTTGGATTGGTTTGGAGTGGAGGATTGTCTGCTTGGGCTTTTTTGCTCCATTTATTTTAAAAATACACATTTTCCATATCACTGCAGGGACAGATTTAAGCGAGTCATCCTCCTGGGAGAAGAAGCTGCAGGATTCTAGGATACGGGGGATGAGTTACTGAGAGATGCCACTGAGAAAATCTGAAGGAGGGGAGGGGAGTGGAGGGGAGAATGTTCAGAGTTAAATCTGAGAAGCGTTGTCCGGGCTAAGGGTCCCCCTGTGTCCCTCAGCTGTCCCTCTTCTGTGGGCTCCTCCTTCCCACACCAAAGTCTAAGTTGTTCCCACACCAAACCAAATCTTTACCCAGAGAGGTCATGGCTGCCCCATGCCTGGCAGTGTCCAAGGCCAGGCTGGACAGGGCTTGGGGCAACCTGGGCTAGTGGAAAGGTGTCCCTGAGTCCCTTCCAGCCCAAACCATTTCATGATTCCTTGATTCTGAACTATTTCCCCATCATGTTTCTGCCCAGCCAGCCTCTTCCAGCATTCCCATCTCACATCACAGGACAGCAGCTGCAATCCTGTGCACCCCGTGAGGTGTTTGGGCGTGGGCAGGGAAGGGAATGCCCCAGGAATCCCTAGGCGTGACTTCACCCTCAGGCATCCTCACACATGAAGAGTCAGTTTTAGCACTTACACTTCCGTGGGTACAAATGATAAATTAACTTTTAAATTTTCCTTTTTTAAGGCAAAATCTCCAAAGAGGATGGCAGCGGGCGAGCTGGGTGAGGCAGAGGGCGCTGCGGGTTCGGATGCGCCGCCTGCCAAAAAACTGAAGGCGCCGTGGAAATGCGCCAAGTGCAGCTTCGCCACGGACGTCCGGACTGAGTTCCAGGAACACATACCCAGGCACAAGACCGACAGCTCCACCTTCCAGTGCTTGTTCTGCGGCCTGTGCTACACCTCCCACATCTCTCTGAACAGACACCTCTTCATTGTTCACAAAGTCAAAGATGAGGAGGAGGAGGAAGACGAGGAGGAAGAGGAGGAAGAGGAGGAGGAGGAAGATGAAAGGCAGAAGTTACAAACAGAGATGGGTAAGAATGGACACGAGGACTACAATGGCGAGTTGAACACTACGGTGGAAGAGGACAACAAATACAAAGAGTGCAAAAGTGACTCAGCTCTTTGTGAGCACAGTCAGACGTGTGGCGTGGAAGGCTCCAACAGCACCTCACAGAACAATCATTCAAAGTCTCTTAAGACTTAAAAGCAAAACAAAAGCCCTTTTGGTTGATTTGGGGTTTTTTGTTGGGGGTTTCTACTCAGAATACAGGGTGGGGATGGGGCAAATCTTTGAAATATTCTGTTGATTTCTTGGGATGGACGTTGCTTTCCGTTAACTCCTATTTGTAAGGGAAATTTACAACAGAAAAAAACAAAACCAACCCTGCCATTGCATCCTAAGCACTAACTCTCTGCCAGCCCAGAGAGGCGAAAAGGGAAAGCAGGGCCAGAATCCTCAGTGGGGCATGGCCAACTCCTGAGGATCCAGGAGCACTTTGCAGCTGCAGTTTCCTTCAGACGAGCTCTCCTCCTTTGAGTGTGCACCACCTCAGCCTCTGCTCAGAGCCCCAGCCTTGCCTTCCCAATCTCCCTTGATTTCTCCTTCTATTTATGCTTCTTTTTTCTCTCCCCATCCTGCCTTTGTGTTACTCATTTTAATTCATAACGCTGGCT
This sequence comes from Regulus satrapa, assembly GCA_013396955.1. Classification (NCBI taxonomy): domain Eukaryota; kingdom Metazoa; phylum Chordata; class Aves; order Passeriformes; family Regulidae; genus Regulus; species Regulus satrapa. The sequence continues at coordinate 48,723 of VWZN01017393.1, read as the reverse complement.
CGGCCAAACGCGCTTGTCAGGACCGTGTTGGTCGATCTGGGATCTGCCCTGTTACACGGGAGGGGTTCGAGCTCTTAAGTTATGCTGATTATTCTTTAGTTGCCCAAATAACATTCTTTTCCAAAACGCAGTTTAATGAAATGTCTTGGACCCGAATCATCCTTGAAAGAGGATTTTGTAGCCCCAGTCCCCATGGTGAGTACAGTGTTTAGGAGGGCCTGGTCCCCTCGGGGACGCGTTGGCCATTTGTCTGTGGAGTTGTGCTGCTGGAAGCCATCCTGGGGCGGGTGTCGCCAGGCCCGGTGGCTCATCCCAGCAGGGAGCTCAGATTGGCACCGTCACCAGAAGGGATAACAACATCCCCCATCCTGTCATTGGGGTCAACTGGAATGAAACTATTCCGGAGCTCGTGATGCTCCCTGACACAGCTCGTTTTGAGGGGAGAGGAGCAGAGCACGGCTCACAGAGGTGTTGGAACCAGTGGGAGCCCCCGTCCTGCAGCGTGGCAGGGGCTCCATTACTCCTGCTGTGGCATTACCCATCCTCTAGGAGATGTTTCTTTCCATGTAGTCACATTGACTCTCTTTCCTCCCTCATTCCTTGTCACACCCATGCTTTGTGTAATACAATTGCCTTCTATACCATTATTTTTTTTTTCATTCTGTTGAGCCAGAACTCCGCTTGTTATTGTTTACTCTGATGATGTTTAAATAATTTAAGAACTATTTATCTCCTTGCTTGGGCTCATCACCATCTGGTCTGGGGATGCTTGGATACGGCCCGTGGGAGCTGCCTGGATGTTGGATGAGTGAAGGTTGGATGTGGGGTGTTGGTTGGGTGGGTGTGTTATATGGGGCTGTGGGTTAGATGAGACGATGGCTGAATGGGGTGTGAAGTGTAAGGGCTGTCCGGGTCTGTTCAGTGGGTGTTGGCTGGATGGAACTGCTTAAAAGAGGCACGGATGGAATTGGCCATTGGTTGGATAGCGTTTGACTGAGTGGGGCCATCGCTTGGCTGGGGGGGTTGCAGGTGGATATATGGTGTTTGTTGGCTGGGGTGTTGGAGGGGGTGTTGAGCTGGATGCAGGGTGTTGTTTGGAGGGCTGTTGAGCTGGGTTTGGGTGTTGTTTTGGAGGGCTGTTGGGCTGGGTGCAGGTGTTCTTTCTGAGGGTTCCTGGCTGGGTGCGGGTGTTCTTTCTGAGGGCTGTTGGGCTGGGTGCGGGTGTTCTTCCTGAGGGTTCTTGGCTGGGTGCGGGTGTTCTTTCTGAGGTCTGTCGGGCTGGGTGCGGGTGTTTGGAGGGCTGTAGGGCTGGGTGCAAGTGTTCTTTCTGAGGGTTCCTGGCTGGGTGCGGGTGTTCTTTCTGAGGGCTGTTGGGCTGGGTGCGGGTGTTCTT
>VWZN01017393.1:32522-46663 GCA_013396955.1 Regulus satrapa | reverse complement strand
CGCCCTCATGATCTGGAAGGGGCTGATGGTGGTGACGGGCAGCGAGAGCCCCATCGTGGTGGTGCTGAGGTCAGTCCCGGGATGCGGGGAGATGGAACTCGGCGGGGTTGAACCGCGCACGGGAATCGCCAGGGCCCCGCCGGGGATCCCGCAGGGATGGCTCCCACGAGGCTCCTGCCACAGCCCCAGCGGGCGCGAAGCTCCTTAGGGATCCAGCCGAGGGCAGAGGGCGTGGGTGAAAAGAGCATCTCGCCTTGCTGTGTCTGCCGGCTGTAGAAGGCTGGCAAAAAATAGAGAGAGGGATTTTATAGCCGGGCACGTCGCGACGGGACCATGGGGTGTCCCGTTCCCCACTGCCAGAGGGCGGGGCTGGACTGTGAGGAAATCCTTCCTGTGAGGGCAGCCGGAGCCGCTGTGGCTGCCCCGTTCCTGGAAGCGTTCCAGCCAGGTCGAGCAGACCTTGGAGCACCCTGGGCTGCTGGAAGGTGTCCCCGCCCTTGCAGGGCGTGGAGCCCGATGATCTTTGAGGTCCCTTGCAGCCCGTCCGCGGTGATTGAGTGCCCGGTGTAGGAGGTGTCACCGTCCCACGCCGCCCTGCAGCGGGTGCCGCCGGTGCTGCTCCCACCTCCCTGCTGCCTGGGATCAATTCCCCGGGCTGCCTTTGGATGCTGGCAGGATTGGTGCACCTGCTCTGTGCTTTTCTTTGTGTTTCTGTGCCAGTGCTCGTGGTGTAGAAGGGCTGTAATGCCGTGACCGAGTGGCACTAAGCAGAGCTCCCTGCTGGTGTGAGGGACAGGGCAGCTGTTTCTGCTGCTGCTCCCTGCAGGGAGTGAGACAGAGGGGCCCCGAGGTCACACCCCCTCCTCAGCCATGTCATCTCCTCTCCTGAACTGCACCTGCTCTGCTCTGTGACAATAAAACACGCCCTTCCTAAAGTTCATTGCTCTGTTTTGCATTATTTATGGGGAATTAGGAAAGGTAAAGCAGTTAGTAACAATTGCCATTTACAAGGCACAAATAAAATGGTTTGAGTCGTGGTGCCTGGAATGAGATCATTTAGCGAAGCAATGAATCACAGTAACAAATTTTTGGTAAGTCTCTCTGTCTATTTCAGATGGGAATGCAAGAGCCTGATGCTTTCAGTGCTTTGTTCCTGAGGATAATCTGTCTATCTCTAAAAAATAAATTAAATGAAAAAAAGCTTCCCATCATTACAGGGCTGCCAGCATTGCCCTGCCAATGGTGAGCTCAGAAATCAAAAGATAAGGTTCATCATCAGCTTTTTGCTTATTAAAAAGGCTTTTCCCTTTGAATGTGCTTGTAACACCAGGTACTGGCAGTGCCCTTTTCCCAAGGGATCCGAACTGCTGGCAGTGTGATGTTGAAAACCCGATTGCAGTAGAGGTTACACAGCTGCCCAGTGTCCAAGCTGGTTTTCTCAGAAGTTTTTCATCAAGTTTTCAGCCTGGTCTTGAGCACTTCGAGCAAGGGGGTATCCACAGCTTCTCTTCCTCATCCGATTTTTTTTTTTTCAAAGGGCCACGAACTCTGTGTTTCAGTGTTGTTCAGTTGTTCCTGTCCTCTTTTGCAGTGGGAGTATGGAGCCTGCTTTCCACAGAGGAGATCTCCTGTTCCTCACGAACCGAATCGAGGATCCGATCCGAGTGGGAGAAATAGTCGTCTTTAGGATAGAAGGAAGGGAAATCCCCATAGTCCATCGTGTCCTCAAAATCCATGAGAAGTATGTCGAGAACCTGGGGCCTCTGCTCCTGGTGTTTCCCTAACTGGGATTCTTCATCTCCTTGGCTAAACCCGTGGGTGGGATCAGTCCAAGATATCCAGGGGCTATAGGAAGTAACGCAGAGGTTTCAGGCAGACAGAATCTCTCCTGCTTGGTTTGCGTGTAAAGATCATCCAGCAGAAGGCACAAGCTGAGAGTCTGACAGAGCCCTGGACACTCCAAACTGTAGAATCATGGAATTGTTAGGGTTGGAAGGGACCTTAAAGCCTCTCTCACTCCACCCACTGCCACCTTCCACTGTCCCAGGGTGCTCCAAGCCCCATCCAGCCTGGCCTTGGGCACTGCCAGGGATCCAGGGGCAGCCACAGCTGCTCTGGGCACCCTGTGCCAGGGCCTGCCCCCCCTCCCAGGAGAGAATTTAATCCTTATATCCCATCTAACCGTGGCAGTGGGAGGCCATTGCACCTTGTCCTGTTACTTTAGGGCCTTGTTTGAAGCCTCTCTCCATCTCCCTTGGAGCACTGGAAGGTGACACCCCTTCCTGTCTGCTGTGCCATCCCCTCTGTCCCCAGCTGCTGGCTGTGTGTGAAGTGAGCCTTGTTTGTGGGGCACAGCTGTGGCAGGAGGGTGTTTGGTGTGCGGCCTGTGTTCTTTCAGGGCTCGTCTCTGTGCTCCTGGCCCTTGCTCGGGGCCTTTCTTGTCTCTAGAAGTTGTGCTGTTATCCTGGGAGCTTTGTGTGCTGTTCACTCTCAGCACTGGGGAGCTTGTGTGTCTGGAGGGATGGAACAGGCATTGATTTCAGGGCTGAACAGGGCTTAGCTTTCCAACCCAGGCTTCCACTGCAGTGCTGAGCTTTCCTCTTTTGCTGGATGGGGCCTCTCCGGGCCAGTCTCTGGGGATACAAGCCAACCCCACGAGTTGTTTGAGTGCAAACTGCATCTTGAGCTGAATCCCTGATTCTTCAAGACACCTCTGAGAGACAGCAGCTGGCTGGGGCCCCAGCACCTGTTCCTGCAGAGTGAATGTTTTCTGGTGTGAGCTGTACCAGGTGACATCTGAGGATTCCTCTGGTCGAGATATCGATGGGATGGAGAGGGTCCCTTTCCCAAAGCTGTTGGAATATCCACACCAGTTGTGTGGTCCCACTCAAGGATGACCAGCCTTGGGCATGTAAATACACAGCTGGAGTCCTGAGGTGATGAAACGATGCCTCTCCCAGTAGGCAAAGCACATTCTTTGCTGTTCTGATTTATTATTTATCTCTGTACCAGAGCTTTCAACGATGCCAGTTTCCATTGGCTCTATCTCTTGATATTAGGGTATCCAGCACTATTTTTTGTTTAAATGTAACAGGCCCACAGTGCCAGTCCTGGGAAGATGAAACCATTCTGCAGTATTTTAGGTTTCATTTGACTGAAACAACCACAGACCTAATCTGTTTATTAGGAGAGATAAACTGAAAAACCCATACTGCCACTTGAACCTGGGAGCTGAAGGCAGGATTTGGGGGTCAGCTGTTTCTTTCACTACATAAAGAATAATTATCTAGTGCCAGTTTGGAAGTGAAAAGTCTCTGCAGAATCTGGCAGAAGTGTCAAAATGCAGGAAAACAGAAACTGTGTTCTCTGTGATTTTGGGGCAACTCGGGCCCCAGTTCACATCAATATTGTGTCACTGAGAAAATGTCTGTTACTTGCTGGCCTTTTCTTCTTGTTCCAGCCCCAAATTGAATTTGTTCTTTATTACTAACACTGAGTCTGCAGTCCAAATTTACTTAGTGGTTTTGGAGCAGGACAGCCAGACCTCACTTCAGACAGCAGAGCAGTGCACCGTGGGCTTCTCATGACACAGCCTTGGCTCTGCTCAATAAGGTGCTGCGCTCCTGCACCATCACTCTTCAGAGCCAAACTCCATTATCTGCACCTTTGGGGATCTTTATCTTTTCCCAGACAGTGTCTCTGAGCTCATGGAGTGTTTGTTGTTCCCACACAGCAAGCCAGATGTGCTTTGGAGAAAGAGCTGTGGGGCTTTTTTTCCCTTCTTCCTTTCCGAGCTTCTCCTGTCTAGGAACCTGTTGGTGTTCAGGCATGATGAAAGCAGCCTGAGCTCCAAGGAGCCGCCTGCTTTCCTGTTCTGCATTCCATCTGTCATTTCTGTGAGAGCTGGGATTCAAGCACCGAGGACGCTCTTGCTCAGCACCTGCCTGCAGGTGCCACAGGAAGGTGACAGTGGCAAATCCCTGAGCAGTGCCATGGGCTGCTGTGCAGCATCTGAACGGGAATGGCTGGGAAAGAATCTATAAAGCTTTTTCCTGGTCAAAGCAAAGATTCATCTGCTCCACTATCCCATTTCTGGCAAGCTAATTCATCTCAGGATTAATTAAAGACTAGAGAGAACATGTAGTGATGATTGCTTTGCTTTCTGCAGGTTACAATTTCAAACACAAAGTCCTAGTTCTTTATAAATAGCCTAATTTCCTCTTTTACATCGAGTATCGGGTCAGTTTTTGAGCCAGTATAAATTTTTACCAACCAAAACACCTTGCAGAGAGACGTGGTTTAGTTTGTGCCGTGGCTATTTCTGCATAGCACCTTCTCTCCTGGTTTTAACCCATCACTTCTTTTGGTAGCTCCTTCTGGTAGCCTCTGGCTCTTGCAGTGGAAGAGGCAGTGAAAAGCTCTTTGGTCCTTTGTGCTGGACTCTGTCATATCTCCCATCAGTTCTGTCTTTTCCAGGCTGGACAGTCCTGGTCTGTAGTTTCTTGTATGGTAGTGGTTCCAGGCCTCGTTAGCCCTTTCTCAACCTTTGCCAGTTCTTCTCTCCGTTGCAGAAAAAGATCTGGGGGGCTCAGCACTGCCCAGAGCATTCCAGATGTAGGCACACTGTGAGTTTGTGCAGTGTCATCATTTGGGATTTTGCTGTCCCCCTTTCCTAACCAGTTCTAAGTCTCAGCTTGCTTCTGCCCACTGCTGAGTAGAGCTGTGTGCTTCATTCCCAGCCTCTCCTTCTGTGTGGCAGTAAGGAGACCAGAATGCAACATTTGTGTGAACCAAGAGAAGCATCAACACAAGATGGGTCAAAAGCCAAGAGGCCGTAGCTGCACCTGCACTAGAATGTCCTGCTGGTTCTGTTCTGAAACTCTGCTGGAAAGCTTGGCTGCAGCCAGAATCCATTCTTCCCATAGCAGCTTTTTCCAAACTATCTGCTTTCTGCTGCATTTGACAGAGTTTCCTCCTTTATCCTCCTTGAATTGTAGGACATGGTTGCTTCTGGTGCCCTTGTGCTGCTCTCTCTATGCACGTTGTGGAACAGTTTTGAACAAGTTTCTGTCCTGTCTTTGCCAGGCGAAACGGAGACATCAAATTTCTGACAAAGGGAGACAACAATGCCGTGGATGACAGAGGGCTCTACAAACAGGGGCAGCACTGGCTGGAGAAGAAGGACGTAGTAGGACGAGCAAGAGGGTAAGGGAAGTTAAAAATGATGGGGCTTTTCACGCTGCTGTCCCCAGAAGCCATCTGGTAAATCCCCCCTTGTGCCGAGCTGCCCCTGCTGGGTTTTGGAACCTGCCTGAGAGTGTGGAGGGTTCAGCTCTCAGTTTGGCTTAACCAAAGGCATCGAGCTGTGAGCTGCATCCTGAGATGTTGATATTGGATGGAAGGGTAGCGTGGGCATAGAATCGATCAGAATTGTCATCAGATTTGTCCTGGCAGGCTCAGTGTTTGCAGGCAAGTGAAATCTGAACCAGACATAGGCTGAAACACACTCTGGAGCTGCTTGTCACAGACCTACTGCCACAGGGAGGAAGAAGTCACCATCCCCTTGACTGCAGCCCGTAGGATGCTTGAATGGCTCTCCCTTTGCACCCTGGAATAGTGTTTTGTTTTAAGCAAACCTTTATTCTTGTAGATTTGTGCCCTATATTGGAATAGTGACTATCTTAATGAACGATTATCCAAAATTTAAGGTAAGAGCTCTTCTATTTCCTGCCTGCTTTTTCCCACCCCAGCTATAATTCCTTCATGAGAACACGGGCAGGACCCTGTGCCCTGCACGTTTGCCACTGTAGATGTCAGTGTGCACTCCTGTGTCTCCTCTGCTCTCTCTTCCAGTATGCAGTCCTCTTTTTACTGGGTTTATTTGTGCTGGTCCATCGAGAGTAGTCTCGCACTGATCTACGAGGTGAAGGTGCCATGGATTTTTCTAGATGAACGTTTTAAGTAGCTGATGGTCCTATGTACCAGGAGAAAGAAGAAAGCATGCATTTCAAAGCTTCTTGCCAGTTTGGGTTTGTTTTGGTTTTTACTGCGTAAAGGGCGAATGTTTGTCACAGTATTTCCAATGGTCTGTCACATTTTAGCCTTTTTAGTGAATTTTTATATTAAAAGTTTGAGCCAAAGTGTTTAGTGCTTGTACTTTGAAGCTGAGCTTCCTCTCCAAGTGCCTCTGGGACCGTGTCCTCAGTGTGTGCCTGGCCGGGCCAGGTGCCCCCTCCCTTGTGCTTACTGAACTGTCCACTGGTGAGTTGTGGCCATGACGATTTTTTTCCACTTCAGAACTGGAATAAAGATTTTGCCTCTTGCCACGTTTTTTGTTATTGCCCTGATGAGAGCAGCCTCCTCGTTCAGGTTTTGGGAGATACCTGGGCTTTGCTGTTACACACTCACTCCTAGAGCCATCATCTAACTTGTTCTCTCTTCACAGAGCAGTAGCAGCTGCTCCTCTCTCCTCTTTTTGGAGAATAATCTGTCCTGAGCTGTCGATCGTTCAATATTTCTGTGCTTCTGTAAATCACACTGAAATAGTCTGCCTAAAGACTGTGAAGTGTTTGGGGAAGAAGATGGCAAAGGATTCTTTTGTGCATTGTGGCACTAGGATTGAGATAGGAAATACCCACAGCTCTTTGACAGGGGTGATTTGGCAGGATGCAATAATAAAAACTGCTTAGTTTTGGAAAAGGGTTTCAGGCGTCCTGTGAGCTGGCCACGTCTCACAGCTCATCTGAAAGCTACACACTGCCCTGGGATGTGAAATAAAAACCCACTTGTCATCCTGTGCTGTTTTTTCTGAGCTTCTCATTCAGGCTGGTGGAGGTTGAACCAGGAAAGAGGTTCAAGGCAGTGATGTTGCAGTTTATCAGCTCTTCTCCATGACTGCTCCAGGCTTCCAGAGGAACAGGAATCATTGCAGATGGTCACTGCAGCCACACACACGGCTTGTGTAAAGCACAAGCAGTCAGGAAAAGCAAAGACAAAATCCAGTGGGGTGTTCATGGCTGTTTGCAGTTTCTTGCTATGTCTCTCGTTGGGTTTGTCAGGCCTCTCCCATCTCTGGAGGTGAATTGTGCCATTTTGCTGGTTTTGATGTTACCAGGTGCTTTGTTCCCTATGTAGGATTAAAGCAAACATCACCTGTAAGGGCAGGTGCACCTGCAGGTGCTTGAAGAACAAGAACGATTACCCTAAACCAGGGGCTGCCATGTGGCATTTGGGAATTCATCTCTGCAGCCCCTGTGCTGCCTGTTTTCAGCTCTGCAGCTGAGAACGTGGTTCTGTTACCTGCAGCTGTGAAACGGGGAGTTGACTCTAATTTAGGGTGAGAATAATTCAGCCGTCAACCCAGCACCCACCACCTCCTGTGCCACCTCCCACATCACCTCCTGCTTTCCAGCAGCACCTTGCCTGCCACAGTGGGATGGGGAGTGTTGGGGAAGAGCCTGCACAGGCTGGAAACTGGGGAGATGGGGGCAGGATGACACAGAGCTGTTCCTGGCTCCATCCCCGCCAGATTTATTCTGCTTTGCTGAGCAGAAAAGCCACGGAGTGAGTAGGATCTCTGGGCTGGCTGGGTGCTGATGCTGAGGTGTTTCAGAGAACTGCTGAGCTCCCTTTGAGCCACGGTGGTTGATGGTAGAATTTTATGTGTTTATTTTTTATTTCAGTTTTATGCTACTTTTTTTTTAAAGGTGAAACTGTCTGGGGAGCTCTGACAAAGCCAGTGATACTGGAGGCTTTGGAAATGGATGGGGATCTTTGTGTCACCATAGGAGTGGGATCTGCTTGTAAAAAGTATGTGGGTGTTGAAAGGTCTGGTTTACAAAGGAGGAAAAAAAAAATGAAGGAAAAAATCTGCCAGGGCTGATTGCTCCTGTCTCTGTTGTGGTTGGTTACAGCCAAACAGGGCAGGTTTTCTGGAGCAATTCCAGTGCTTAATTACAATTCAGTCGCTTCCGCAGTTCAGGGCACAGATTTCCTTCACGGGCAGGAGCTGTTTCACGAAACAAAGCCATGCTGGGCTGTGTCTGATGGCTGCTGGAATTCTAGTGGGTGATTTTTATTTTTATTTTTTTTTAATCAAAGCTAAATGCATAAGCAAGAGCGTGATGGTTGGGAAGCGAGCTGTGAGGGGTGTGATGGTGCTGCAAGCTGGACTCCGTGTGACAGAGGCTGGTTTTGTGTGTTTATGATGCTTTAGTGCACGGTTGTTGGTCGAACAGCGGTGAGCATCACGGTGCTTCATCCGGATCTGCTGCTGCTTATTGCTTTGCAGGGGTTCACAGGGCTCAGGTTTTGTCAGATGGTCAGTTCCCCACCGTCTTTAATGAGATTGGGTAATTTCATGGTGATTTTCGTGCCCTTCAAATCAGAACAGATCAACTGTATTTTTTTCCAAGGAGCATCTTTGAGATGAAACCTGGTCCCATACATGAAGACCACTCTCTGTTGGAGAAATGCAGAAGGCAAACAAAGCGTGCAGCTCCCAGGATGGCCCAAAAGTTGTCCAGGAGAAGGAGAGGAGACAGAGGAGAGGAGAGGAGAGGAGAGAAGGAGAAGAGGAGGTACTTAGAGCAGATGCCTTGGGGATGGCTCCTGTGCCAGAGCAGGGGCAGTGCAAAGCACTGTTTGTATGAGCCACACGGTGCCAAGTGACTCAGTGGCTGAATCAGATGGGGAATGTCCTGGTTCCATCCCCCAGGAAGGTGCTCTGGGGTGATGCCAGGAGGGCCCAGCCTGCTCTGTTCCCACGGTGTCAGCAGCTCGGGGTGGGAGCTGATGCGTGGTTGGTGACTGATCTGGCTCTCTCATCGCTGGGAGAAGAGAAGCAGCACCCACACTGGGCTTTGAGCCAGTTCAACAGCCTTCTGCCCCTTTTACCTCTTCCCAACCTCATGACACTTCTGTGTCTTTGTCATCTGCACCCAGGTTCTCACCTGTCCGGAGCCACAGGTCTCTGCTGGAGTAGATCCACCAGCCTGAGCATGGTGGACTCACAGGACACACGGGCCTTCCTGAGCAATTTGCCTTGATGGCTCTATTTTGCCCTAATTGGGTGGCTTTGCTGCTTTTGGTTCCAGTCTGCCCAGCTGTGAGAGTCCCTCTTCACGCCCCTGCTTATCCCTCAGTTTCTGTACAAGCTCCCCCCAGCTCCACCAGACACAGTCCAAGTTCCCCACGGAGCGGGACCTGCCTCAGGGTGCTGGGCTGCTGCTTGAGCACATTGTGTGTAACACCTGCTCCAGCTCATGGGGAAATTCTTGTTCAGTTCTAGCAGGTCCTGTGAATGCCTGATCGAGCATCTAGGGTTCCCTGAACCTTGGGGGAAATAAACATCCTCACATAGGAAGACAGTAAATAGAGATGGACTAGAAATTCACTCTTAGTGATTCAGAACCTCTGTGATCCAGGATGGAGGAGATGCTCTCAGTCTCTTGCTCCTTCTGCCCAGCTCCTCATCTTTTGACTGTTGGTGCTCCTTCTGTTTAACAATTCAAAACCCCTTCCTGCATCTCTCTCTGGTGAACGTCTTGGTATCACCTTTGTTTTCCAACCTCCCCTTTCCCTATAGAAACAGGCTTGAAAGAAAAATAATGTGGAGGAAATGAACTTCTGGGCCTTGATTCACTCAAACTGGGATGTTGGATTTCTGCTGTATAATTCTGGCTGAAACACTTCTGAGCTGGGCCTGGATTTGCCTGAAAGAAAACAAGGTTTTCTTCTCTAAGTTTTTCTTATTTTCTTGCAGAGCAGTTATTTGTATATGTCCTGCAGCGTGGAGTGAGAGGGCGACCTCAGGGAGAACCACAACTCATTTACAGCTTAAATGAAAATTGAAAATGAGTTGAAAACAAGATGTGCAAGATTTCAAATGTTATGTTTTATAAACAACAGCTAGTGCCTGTGGACGAATGGATGTAACACAGGGATTTAATCTTTGTAAACAAGAGAAAAATGCATCAAAATAGACCCTCAGGCATGTGGCAGGACCTGGCTTTGGAAAAATGGTGAAGAAGAGGCTGAAGCAACTGCTACTAAGAGTTTTATTGGCACCAGGAGCTCTGCAAAGGAGACAAATAGGGGCATTGGAGGCCTTTGCTCTTTGTATTTGTTTTTTATTAGAGCCATCAGTTTGAGCACATATTTGCCTGCCCAGGTGGATATTTGCAGGGCCTGGGCAGCCTGAACTCTGCAGCACGGAGTCTCTCCCTTGCCAGCCTGGCCACCTCTCTCGGGGGTGCAGTCAGTGCCAAATGTACTAAAGCCTGGAATCTCAGAATGATTGGGCTGCAAGGGACCTCAAAGCCCAGCCAGCCCCACTTCCTGCTGTGGGCAGGGACACCTTCCACTCTCCCAGGTTGCTCCAAGGCCTGTCCAGCCTGGCCTTGGACATTTCCTGGGATTGGGCAGGCACAGCTCTGAGCAACCTGTGCCAGGACCTAACCAACGTCATGGGAAGAGTATCTTCCCAGTATCCCATCTAATCCTGTCCTCTGGCAGGGGGATGTTATTTCCCCTTATCCTGTCCCTCCATCCCTTGTCCCCAGTCCTTCTCCAGCTCTCCTGGAGCCCCTTCAGGCCCTGGCAGGGGCTCTGAGCTCTCCCTGGAGCCTTCTCTTGTCCACGTGAGCACCCCCAGCTCTGCCAGCCTGGCCCCAGAGCAGAGGGGCTCCATCTCTCAGAGCAGCTCTGTGGCCATATCTGGACTTGCTCCAGCTGGTCCATGTGTTTGTTGTGCTGAGGACTCCAGACCTGGATGCAAAGCAGAGGAAAAAGAAAACAGTTGGTCTGTTACATTTGTTAGCATGGCCCTTTTGGCTGTGCAGTTTTTACATCCATTTATTTTGCTTAGTTGAGGTTTCCTTTCTTTACCTGGTGAAATCCTGCTTCATCTTTAGGTGCATTTAGAGGATTTGCCTCTTTCATTTTAGGTCTCTTATTACCCATCCCTACTTGGACAGGAGTTTGGTATGGAACAGAATACCTAGAGTAGACTTGGAACTTACTGATGGAATTTGGAGGCTTATGGGCAAGGTGAACCCAAAGGGATCATCCACTTGGATTTCCCAAAAGTATTTGGAAGGTCTCTCAGCAAAGGCTCCCTGAAGGAATGAAGCAGCCCTGGAACAGGTGATGAGATCCTTACAGGGGAAATCGTTTGCTAAAAGGCAAAGAACAAAAGGAAGAAGAGAACAGGGAAGAGACTGGGTAATAAAAAAGATGACATTTAAATGTACATAAATACAAAATGGTGCACAGGGAGAAAAACCAATTTTAACTCTACTTATAAAACAACGGGTTGCAAGTTAAGTGTTACTATCTGAAACATCAGGGTTGTTACAGATTGTGCTGTGAAAATGTCAGTTCTGCGGTCAGCAGCCATCCAGGGTAAACTGTGTGTGTCGATTGCTGGAGGAAGACAGAACAAAACAACCCCTGCTCCCACTGCCTGCAGCCATCTGGGGAGATCCCTGGAGCTTTGAGGTGTTCTGGATGGGAAGGGACATTCCAGGAGGGCGTGGGGCTGTGCAGGGCTGCTCTCACCCAGCCCCGGAGGGTAAATCCTACAGAGAGGGGAGGGGGAGCTGTGTGCAGACCCTCCTCTGCCTCGAGGAGGACATAACCATCAGCAGCTGCCGTTTTCCAAGGAGTCACCTCCGGGCTCCCATCTCCTACATCACCTGTGAAAGTCGGTGTGCAGACCTCTGCCAGCAGAACTGATTCGTAAAGAAGAATTTCTACAGGGTGGTTTTTTTGTTTGTTTGTTTGGTTTTTTGGTTTTTTTTTTTAATACGTGAGCTGGGAAGATTCCCTCGGAGGCTGGTAGCTGTTCTGCTGAGCAGGAGAGAGCAAGTGGCAGAGGAGCACTGCAGTGTAAAGTCCTATCTGCAATGCTGGAAGTCCCAGCAGGCTCCAGGCTGGGTGTCTTGCTCTGACCCACCCAAGTGGGACAAAGAGAGAGGCAGAAAATCTACCACAAACCCCACCAGGTTCTGGAGCTCAGGTCCTGGTGCCCTTCCCAAGCAGGTCCTGGGTGCCATTTATTTTCCCTAAAATTAGGAATTACTTTTTTTGTGAAGACTGGAAAATCCAGAAGAAATCTGGTCTCTCTGTTGGTGTCTGGGGCTGGTATTTACCGAGGCAGCTGTGGAGGATGGAATTGCTGTTCCTGGAGCTGGATCACAGCACTGCAGCCGCTGCTGCTCAGTGAGCGCTGAGCTCGGGGTCCTTCCACCAGCTGTTTTCCAATAAAGCCCCACTGGCTGCCCTGACTTGTGCTCCCCCTTCCAGCCTCCAATACGTCTCTGAGTAGCTGTTCTGGTGCTCTTTCCAGACTTGAAATCGGGGTTATGGACTCAAATCACACACACACACACATCTTGAGGTCAAGCCTTAGTGCTCAGCAATTAATCTGACATCCCCTCAGTTTTTGAGGGCTTATGGTGGCACTGCAAAAGGGCAGGAACTCCCCAATTTCCTTTTCCCAGCCTTTCCCAAGCTTGCTTAGCAGTGGCACTGGGGGTGAAAAATACCTGTTCCTCTGCTCCCACCTTGGCTGAGGTAACACCAGCTGAAAAAGAGGGAAGATCTGTGTGCATTTGGTTGTGCATCTAATTAGAGCAGTGCAAAAGCCTTCATCCTGGTTGAAACCCTGCAGCTTCCCTCTGCTTATCCCTTGTCCCTGGGCTGCCTGGGAGGAGCACTGAAGGAGTGGGACTTTGCCCCGTCACGCTTCAGTTGGTGCCATAATTGCCCAGGGCTCTTTCATCTGCCCTCCCTAATTGGGATCACTTTATCCCTGGCTTCATCCTCCCTAATCCTACAGGTAACCCTTCAGCTTGCTGTTCCCCACAGTGGAGGATTGCTGCTCAGCTTTCCTAAAAACACCCCTTCCCCAGGGTAAGGAGAAGCCAGACTCAGCTGTGCCTGTGCTGGGCAGCACCAGGCTCTTCCTTCACATCCAGCCCCTGCTCTGGACTTCATGTCCTCCTCCTCCTCCTCTTCCTCCTGCTCTTCCTACATCCCCCACCTTCACCAGACACCCCAAATTCCCATCACTTTGGCCACCATGAGTGAATTTAAAACTGTTCTGAAGAAAAGGCTTGGACTCGTATCCATCCATTTCAAGCTGTGTTTTGTGAGTGCAGTGGCAGTGCAGGACACAGGGCTGAGAGAGGGAATAGAGAAGGAACGGGGCTGTTTCTGTCTGTCCAGATGCAGCTCTGGCATGTGGGCACTGGGAGGGGATCCCAGAGCCCAAGTGGAGGCTGCCGTGGTGTCAGTGTGAGAGTTGGGGCCGTGCTGCTGAAAATGCCACATCTGGGGTGACCCATGGTGGCCCATGCTGATCTGGCCACCCAAGGGGACACACACGGTTTGGGAGGATGCCTGGTAACACAGGAACGGGATTTTAAAATTTTCCTTCCTGTAAGCCTAGAGCTGTTTGCAGTTTGAACTCTGACCTCCTGCTGCTGAAGGGGAATGTGTCACCTCCAGCCCTGTTCTCCTGAACAGTAGCACATGCTGAGAAGGGCATTGCAAATGAATTCCCAGGAGCATACCCACGGACCAGCACCTCCTTGCAAAGATATGGAACTGTAAACTCAGCAGGCTAATCAGCCAGTGATACACAGGCTCTGGTGCTCATGCTCTGCAGTAGCAGGATCCTCTAGAAGGAAAGGAGCTGGGCAGAGCTGGCAGGTCCTTAAGGACAGGATCCTTGGATTACCCATCCCGATAATCAGGCGTGCAGGTACACGTACTGGGAGAAACGAAGCTCATGGCTGAGCTCCAATGCAAAAGGGCAGCGTGGAGAAGGTGGACGCGTGGCCAGGGGCTCACACTCAGCGGTGAGTCTGTCTCTGTCCACCTCAGGGGTGGCTCAGGCACGTCCCCCGCGCTGCCCCAGTGCTGGGAGGGATGGCACACACGGGGCACAGGCGGCGGGCCGGAGAGCCAGCCCGGGGCGGTACCGGGCGGGCTGCGGACCAGTCCCGCGGCTGGAACCGGGCGGCCGTGGCCGGGTCCTGGTCCCGCCCCGCGGCTGTAAGCGGGCTATAAGCGGGCTATAAGTGGGCGGGCCAGGTCCTGGTCCTGGTCCCGCCCCGCGGCTATAAGCGAGCTAT
>VWZN01017393.1:19510-32495 GCA_013396955.1 Regulus satrapa | reverse complement strand
GCGGCTATAAGCGGGCTATAAGCGGGCTACAAGCGGGCGGTGCCGGGCGCGGGTCCCGCGGCGGCGATGGCGCTGCGCTGCCTCCTGCTGCTGCTCTGCGGAGCCGCGTTGGGACCCGCCGTCCACCTGGACTTCGCCGAGCACCGTAGCCAGGCGGCCAAGATCAAGGTTAACCCCCGCGGCAACCTCTGGGCCACAGGTACCGGGCGGGGGGGAGCCGGGGACGCGCGGGATGTGCGGGGCACGGCGAGCTCCCGCACTGAGCTGTGGCTGCCTGCGCGGAGCCCGCTGCTCCCACGAGGGAACGGGGACGCTGGCAGCGATCCAGTCGCCTCCACCTGCGTCCCCGGGCGGCAGGTCCAACATCCCTAGCAGACTGAGCAGTCCGGCATCCCTGGATTTGAGGTTCAGCATCTCTGTAACCCCAGAGATCTTGTCAGCAGGAACAGAGAGGGAAGTTTTCCCAAAAAAAGTCCCATGTGGAGTGAGGAGCTGGGATTTCTCTTGGCTCAGCTGGTTTGGGGATCGGGCCGCTCGGTGCTCCTCGCTGGCTCGTGCCGGTGCAGGGTGGCCAGTGACAGCTCGGCTGGAGCCCTGCGTCCCCCCAGACGCGCCGTGTGTGGTGTTGCAGGTCACTTCATGGGGAAGAAGAGCGTCACAGGCTCCCCTCACCTGGAGACTCCGGAGGAGCCTGCAGTGCCAATGGTCTTCGGTCCCTCTCTACGAGCCTTGCTGGAGGACATGATGGAACTGCTGACCCGGGAGCTCCTGAAAATCCTCTTGCAAGAAAGGCTATTGGATGAGAACCAAGGGAAATATGATCTCACTGACCAGGTGAATATTGACTTAGATGGAGGGAGATGCTCAGAGCAGAAAGGTGGAGGAGCTGTGCCGGAGATGGGAGCACCTGCATGGCTGCTAGGGGTGCATTCCCCTCTTTACCCTCCTTCTAACTCTCCTTAAGCCAGTTCTTAAGACCATCCATAAAGGGAGAGAGGAGAAGTGTCCTGAGGCTTGTGTCTAGCTGGGCAGTTACAAATAGTCCCAAGTGCTTGGGAAGGGTGTGAGGATGAGCAAGTAACACTGTGATGGAGCTGTGACAGTGGTGGTCTCCCGAGGTTGTTAATAAGCATCTGGATCTTCCTCAGCTGGGTGCAGAAGAGCATGGTGTCCCCTTTTCCAAGGACAGGGAAATCCTTTTTCTTATTTCCACAGTGGGAGACCAGGAGGGATACAGTATGTGAAGGGAAAGGGATCTGTCAAGCAAAGAGCTTTGGCTCTGTGTCACTGTGATTGGGATCTCTCAATGCTGAGGGCAAAGCCTTGCAGAGGGTAGGTGTGTGTTGGTCCTGCTGCTGCAGAGCGAGTTTTGGGGAGCAGGGAGAGGGCAGGAGCTCCACTGGTCCCCCTGAGCATCAGCAGATCCTCAACCTCACTGTGGTTTTTTGAGGTCGCTCAGCTCCTAGTGGAAAACCTGCCCCTGGGAGCAATGCACAGGCACAGATCCTCAGGCAGGATGTAGAGATTGAATTGCTCAGTCCAGGGATGGAATTTCTGCATCCATAGATGGAATTAGTCTGTGTGGCTCTGCTTTTCTGTTATCTCCTGCACGCTTCCCTGGGGTCTCACCCTTTCCAGTCACTGCAGGAAGTAATTGGGAGTCTTAAAGGGATTAAATCCTCTTAGGTCAGTCCTGCCTGTGCTGTCCCACTGAGCCAGATGCCTGAGGAGCTATCCAGTAGCACTGCATGCAGGTAAAACTGTTTCTGCTATGCAGGGTTAGTTGGGGCTTGCTGCTCTTTGGCACAGGTGCAGCAGAGTTGCAGGACAGGGAGTCTGAGAGCTGCCGATGGTTTGAGTCCCTTTTGGACTCACTTTCAGCAGATTAAAATAAACTGATGCATCCCAGAGAGCTGTTGCCATTGGGTGGAGGGCTTTCCATAGTGAAGATACAGCTGGGCATGGCTGAAGGCACCAGCCCACCCCACTGTGTAGTGTGCTGTGCTGGGCTGCTGCAGTGTTTGCTCCTCTGAAAGGAGATGAGGGCTGTGGAGGTTCTGGACCCTTCCCCATCACCCCCCAAAGGAGGCTTTGAGCAAGAGGGCACTTGTTGAGAAGATGGGAGGGCCAGTAGATGTGCTGCCCTGCCTTGTTTCTGAGCGTGTAGTGTGAATTTGGTAAAGGTGCTCCCTGGGGCTCTCCCTTTGTAGAATGCTGCTCACGTTGTAGGTGTGCCCATGCAAAGGCTGCCCTGAGTGCTAGTGCTGCACTCAGGTGCCAAAGCCCTGCCAGTGCTCAGGGGTGGGTACTGGCCAGGCGTGGCACTGGGTGCCAAGGCTCTGCTGCTGGAGGGTGATTTGTCTGTGGCCAGTGCCTGCCTCAGTGCCTCTCTAGGGCAGGGTGGGATGCAGTGCCCACGTGTGGCATCGCTGCTGAGTTGCTTGATGTGCAACTGGTTCCGGCCCCTCACTTTCTCTTCCCAAAGTCTTAAGCCTCTCCTCCAGACCAGTAGAAGTATCAAAGTGTCCAGGTCACCTTGCTGGGTGCTGTTTCTGGTTTTGCTCCTTGGGCACCTCTGAGCACCTCACTTCCCCAGCTCCTGCCCTCCTGCACCCATTCCCAGGGCATGCTCACATCTGTGCTGTTGTGGATAGTACAGAGCTGCTTCTTCCCGGTGCCTCTGAGCGCTGTCCACGTTATACTGTTCTGTGTCACCTTACCTTTTCTTGCTCTTGTGGTTGTCACAGTGCTAGTCCAAATTCCTGCCACCCTGACAGCTTTCCCCCTCAGCATAACGGTTGTTGAACACCAGGTGTCAGCACCAGGCTGAACAGATCTGTGTGCTGTGTTCCCACCTTCCTCACAGGCTTTTTCATAGCTCTGCCCTGTGAAACCCCCGGTCCATGCCCTGCTCGGGATCTGCCGCTTCCATCTCAACTTTCCAGCCACGAGTGGCAGACAGGTCTTGGCTCCCAGCATGCTGGGGTTTCACAGTGCTGCCACATTGCCCTGTGTGACAAAGATTGGGCTGGCAGAGGAGGATCCTTCCCATCCTTTGTCACCTCCTTGGGTATATGGCACTGATTCCCCAGGATGCATAGACCATGTGTGGAATGGAGCAGCTCCAGGGGTATGGAGAGAGCCCTTCTACCTGAAGGAAGAAGCATAGCTCTGGGCCCTGTGCCAATCCCACAAACCCCTCTGCTGTGAACTGACTCTTCCCTGACGTGTTTTCTGTCTCTTTTTGCCTTCTTACATTCTCTGCTAAATGAGGCTCTCCCCTGAAGCTCAGCCCAGTGGCTACTGCCTCACCAGGATGAAGTTTCCCTCTGACATCTGAGGTGTGCTTCAGCTGTTGGAGCACAGACGAGAAGCTTCTGGCTCTGTCCTTCTCCAGTGCCACCCCTGAAGGTGCCATCATGATCCAGCATGGGATGTTTGTCTGATCTGCCCCACGGTGCCCAGCATGGGTGGTGATGCTGGTTGTGTGCATGACCTCGTGTCTCATTGCTGTGTCTTGTTTTTCTAGGAGACAGGGCTTTTAACGAAGGTGCTGGAGAAGTATTTCTCAAACTGAAGAGGGGCAGCTGGGAAGGACGGAGTCTGCAAGGTTGGCTGTGCGTGTTGAACAGAGGAGAGCATCGTCCTTGTGGGTTTCTATAGCAACATCACTTTTATTTATTCTTTCTGAAATGTTGTTAATAGTGATGGTGTGTGTGAAAAGCGGAGCCTCCCTGTATAGTTCCTGTATGTTTTGTGTTTTCTTGATGTCTGATGTGCCTGTGTGAATAAAACTGGCTCTTTGCACAGACTCCTCTGTGGGGGTAGGAAGGCAGAACCCCAGGGCTTGTGCCAGGGGAATGAGAAGTGTGAGCACCTTGGGGCAGGGTGGAGGGAAGCTCCTGGCTCTCAACAGCTCAGAGAGGTTGGATTCAGTCCCTGCAGCCTGTGTTCACTGAAGGAGACCTTGACATGATGAAACCACACACTGGGGTGAGCTGATCATACAGCTCACCACTGGAGCATCTTGGTGGCTCTCTTTGCTGGGAATATTACCAGCAAAATTTTGTCCTGGCAGTGGTGGGATTTCTGGCTCAGAGTCCTGGCCTTGTGGCACCTCAGGGTTATCTACAGGCTCATTGGCCTTGGCCATCAAACACTCAGTCTGATTCTGAGGCTGCTTTGTGACTCTGGTTCTGTACCTTCTGCAAGTGCTGGTCACAGATGCACCCTATGGCTGCCACCCACGTGTGGGGGGCATGGGATCACAGAATGGGTTGGGTTAGAATGCCCACCTTGTGGCCATATTCCAGGGGCAGGGACACCTTCTACTATCCCAGGTTGCTCCAAGCCCTGTCCAGCCTGGCCTTGGACATTTCCAGGTAGGCTGCTCTTGGCAACAGGGTCTGGCCACCCTCTCAGGGAGGAATGACCCACCTCCTCAGGGAGGAATTCCTTCCCAATATCCCATCTGACCCTGCCCTCTGGCAGTGGGAAGCCATTCCCCCTTGTCTTGTCACTCCAGGCCCTCTGCAGTTCTCTTGGAACCCCTTTAGGCTCTGGCAGAGGCTCTGAGGTCTCTCCTGGGCCTTTTTTCCTCCCAGCTGAGCAATTGCTGCTCTGTCAGCCTTTTGTCCAAGGTCCTGGGTATGTCCCCAGGAAGAGCAAAACCTGGGGGCAGAGCCCACAGTGCTGCCATAAATGAAACCGTAAACTTTCACACTGTGCTCCCCACAATTCTGGTGATAAATTCAACCTGATCCTTTGATCCCAGAGGAGGAGAGCCCTTTGTCCCAGAACAGGAACCACAGAGCTATGCCACACCAAGCCAAGGGATGATACAGCATCTGGAGATGCTGATAACTAGTAGAGGCATCAAAGCCATGGTAGGAGACCTTCCCACCATGCTCCCTATCCCTTCAGGGATAGTTCAGATCTGGTGAAACCTCTTCTTCCTCACTGGAGCAATTGCTTGGCTGCAGCACTTTGGGCCTCCCAGGTTCTACATCCTGCTGGTGAACAGCTACCACCTGTAGCTATTCCCTTTGTGAGTCCTTCATGGTCTCCTTACCCACCAGCTTTGCTCAAGAGGTTTCCCACTGTCCTGCAGTCATTCATGCAGGAATGACTTCCTCTAACATCTACTTTTTTGCCCGGACTCGCTGCTGTGTTCTGGGATGTGCCAGCTCACCTTTTCATTGGCTGGCTTTGACTTAAAACTGATTATGAGCAAGAAAAATAATGACACTGGGGATTGTGTTTGACACTGGAGAAAACCAGATGCCCCTCAACAAGCAGTGTGAGGGACTGACAGCCTAATGGGGTTCCTGACTTGATGTGTCATGGGACCACTCTGCCAAGCTCTCCTGGCCATGAGGCACCCAGGTGAGATCCTCATTCTCCTTCTGACCCAGCCCGAACCTGCCCAGCTGTCTCTGTCTGTGTGTCCCCAGCCCCCATCCCTCTCCTCTGGGCTGAGATAAAGAAGGGTGAGGTCAGTTGTTGTGTGACCTCTGTCATGGGCAGAACAGGCTTGCCTCGGGGAATAGAAGTTAATTTAAAACAATGAAATAAATAAATACATTTTTAAAAATTAATAAAACAACCCCCCTTCCCCCCATGCATTTTTCCACCTGGGGAAGGCACCTCCCCTCCCCTCTGCCAGGCTCACTTTCAGCACCTTTCTTCCTCCCTGTTGTCACTGCAGGTGACAGTCCCCTTGTGGAAGCAGCAGCTGAAGGCAGGAGGGATATACCTACTCTTTTGTGGGTGAGCCTTGCACAGGCAGTGCCTTCCATGGCCGTGGTCCATTCGAGGAGTGCATGTTCCACTGTGGAGCAGCTCTTCATCCTCCTCCTCTGAGCTGCTGCAGAGGAGCCGTGTTGGGCCCTGAGTGCCCAGCACCTGCCTTGGATGCCATCCTACAAGCACACGGTGACTCGGGCTGGAGAAAGTCTCAGCAGATCTGTAGTCCAGCCATCTGCCCAAAGCAGCATGAGCCCTGAGCTCAGCCTGGGTTACTCAGTTTAAAAACCTCCATGTATGAAGGCTGGGTCTACTGCTCAGCTCTTTCAATGTTTCTATTTCTCCCTCACAGGCAAACACTATTCCTAATCCACTATTCCCTTTTGAATTTAGATTACAGACTGAGAGGGTCAGGAAACCTTTTGAGGAAGCTCATTTGGCAATTTGCTGGCTCTGCCCTGTCATCCACCTTTCTGACGTTTATCCTGCTGGCCCACAGCATGCATAGGCTTGGCACAATGTTCTATCACTCACCAGGTCATGTTCTTTGGAAAGTTCCAGGACCTAAACTTTGTGCCTAGGCTTAGTAAATGAGTGAATTCTTCCCTTTGGGTTTTTTTTTGGGTGGTTTTTTTTTTTTTTTTTTTTTTCTTTTTTTCCCCAGGTCTGGTTTGCTCCTGCTGCTCCTCTGGTTTGAGTATAGCCCTCCATGCTGCTGCTGGAGCTCAAGCCCTTGCCCACAGCAGAACTTGATGCTTCTCACTGCAAGCAGAGATGCAATGAGGCCCTTCAGGGTCTCTGGGACGACTTTCCTGAGGTGTTCAGACCTGTGACACATTTCTTTGGAAGCCCTGAGATCTCTTAAACAGCTGTGACCATTTCTGTTCCTGGCCTTCCCCCACAACCTGAGGCCGTGGCCTGACCCCAGGGATGAACATGAAATGAGATGAAGAGACACAAGTCACCTTCACGATTGACATTTGTGTCTTTGTGGGACCGACTCGGAGTAGGAGCTGGCTCAGAGGGGTGTCAGTGAGTCCACTGCCACCACTTGGTGTCATTGCTGTCCCAGGCTTAGTGCAGTGCTCCCTGACAGAGGACACCCTCCTGCTGTGTTCTTGCAGAGGCATCTGGTGCCAGGTCGGGCTGCTCCCTCCTCTGAGGTGCCTGGAGACCTCTCTTCCACAGGAGACCAACAAAGCAGGCAGTGAGGAAGGAAGGGAAGGAAGCAGAAAGGGAAGCAGGCTGCCATGGGGAAACAAAGCGGTCAGATTCCATTGCCATCCCCCACGCTGCTCCAGGGAAAGCTCTGCATATCCTGATACGAACATCAAACCCTGACCTGACCGAGGTAAATCCAGCCAGGACTGAGGCTGGGACTACCCGAGGTCCAGAGCTTGGCACTGTATCCAAATGATTTCCAGGGAGCAGGAAGGACATCCTAGTGCAGAGGAAGTGAGGTTAAATGCAGTGTATGATCTCAAACCACACAGAGATTCCAAGTGGCCAAAAACGCCAACAGCAACTGGCTTGTAGCAAAACTAGTGTGGCCACAGCTCAGGGCAGTGCCTGTGCTGGGCACTGCTAAAGCAACTCCAGCCCTGGGGGGAAGCTCTGGGCCCCTCACTCCAAGAAGAACATTGGAGGGCTGGAGCATGTCCAGAGAAGGAAACGGAGCTGGGGAAGGGGCTGGTGCCCCAGGAGCAGCTGAGGGAGCTGAGGGGGCTCAGCCTGGAGAAAAGGAGGGTCCCCTCAGAGGGGACCTTCTGGCTCTGCACAACTCCCTGACAGGAGGGGACAGCCAGGTGGGGATTGGGCTCTGCTCCCAGGGAACAGGGACAGGATAAGAGGAAACAGCCTCAAGCTGTGTCAAGGGATGTTCAGGTTCATCAGGAGAAATTTTTTTCACAGAAAGGGTGGTCAGGTGTTGAAAGGGGCCTCTCAGAAGAGGGAGTCTCCATCCATGGAGGTGTTCAAGGAACGACTCGATGTGGCATTCAGTGCTCTGCTCTGGTTGACAAAGTGGGGGTTGGTCACATATTGGATTCAATGGTCTTGGAGGTCTTTTCCAACCTCAATGATCCTGTGATTCTGTATAAAGGTGTACAAAGACCTTTTCCATATGGTATGACCCACCAGCTCACTTTTCCTATCACTCACCAGCCTCTGGAAAAATCAAACTGGTAAAGCTGGCACTGAGAGGGTGATGGGACCTCCAAACGTTGGGACATGCATTTAACAAAAGCCAGCTATTACCCAGTCAATGTCAGGCTTGTTGGGCTGGCCCTGCCCAATCCAAACCTTCAGGTACAGTAGAATGGGATAAAGTTCCTGCGGTGCTCATAAAGAACATGCTGGAGAAAGCAATCTGGGTTATTACTGCCTGAGGCAAAGGCAAACCCATCTGTGGGATTCCTTTTACTCAGAGCCCTGAGTGCACCTTGTGGGTGATGCTGACAGCTGAGTGAACATGAGCCTGCAGTGTGCACAATCTCACTGACATTTTCTTTTCACTTCTATGCATTTTAACCTCCATACGGGGCTGAGAAGAAGCCAAGGACCCCAATAGGAATAAGGTATTCATAAAGTTTTGGGTTCTTCGGGCTCGTGGAGTGTGAAATACAGTGAGCTGATGTAGCACTGGGAAACTGCAGCAGTGACAGCTCTCTGTGTTCATGGCCCCGCTGTGCTGCAGAGGAAGGTGCCACAAGCCACCTCCTGCCATGTCCACCAGCCACCCTTTGGACTCGGTGTGCAATGCCAGGAATTGTACAGCTGCAGCATTGCCATGGAATTTATATTGGGATGGGTTTTATAAAATATGGGTAAGTCAGTGCCACCACACGGAGAGGTTTTTCTCCTGTGGGAAGACAAGCCAAGCTGTAATTTGGGAAAATCTCCTTCCTAAAGGAGTAGGCAGAGGTGGATAAGAGTAAGACCCCTTCCTACTCCAGGTAGGATATAGAAAGAGTAAACTTAGGACACTCCTGTCTTTCCATTTCCTGCTCTCACTGTTCCCACAGCCCTGCTGACATCTCCCAGCTTCCCACATGCCAAGGAACACCTTTGCCTTCAGGAGTGAATCTGTACCTGTTCCAAGGGTTTTCAAGCCCAAACCAGCAAAAACTGGTCCAGGGTGGTGACACTGATAAGGGAACCACCAGCCTCCAGCACAGACTCAAGGAGCAGCTCCAGCCTGGTCATGTTGCTGGTATGGGAGACAGCAACTTGCTCCAGAATCTGGATCCAAGTGCTATGGAAAGGGATAAGAGAGCTCCCAGCAGGGCAGGAGGACTCATGGGAATACTCACATGGGACTTGCAAAATGGGGGACTGTTTTTCTTGCCCGGGAACATTTGGGTGGCAGGCCAAGAACATAAAAGACTCTGTCCTTTCATGAAGGACCATTTTCCCAGCTCCCTGTCATGTGTCCTTTCCTTGGAAGGATGGGAGACACGTACCCGAGAGGTTTTAGGGAACCGGCTCTGCTGGGAGATCTGTGAGACTATGGTGGGAGGAACAGGGCCTTCAGCCTCATAGAAATTCTGGTTCAACCCCTCCCTCACAGCAAGACTGTCACCAACTGCAAGACACCATCCCAGGGTGGTGTTTGGTGGGACAGGACCAGTGAGAGGGAAGAGCTCTGAACATCCTTCTCATGGGGTGATTTTATAATGATGTTTTATTCCCTGTCTGCTTTATGCCCAGAGAACGGCTGCTGTAGCTTTAAGATGGAGCCAGTGGGTGAGGTGGGGAGCTTTGGGCTCCTTTGTGATTTTAGTTCAGCCTCTCTCTCCAAGATGGATGAACTGCAATGTTCTTTTTTGTGGGATTAATTTTTAGCTAGGTTGAAGCCAGAAGATTTTTTCCCCCTTCCCTTCCTTGAGGAGGCAGCGGAGAACCTCGGAGGAGCTGAACTAAGATGAGAAAGGACATTAAAATCCACCAACTTCACCTCAACATGTGAGGAGAAGACCCACACCAGAAATCCAACAGGTTTCCTTTTTTCCCCCCTTTCCAGAGACAAAGAAGGGCAGCAACCATCTTTGCCTCTCAGCCCCACAGCAAGGTGAGGATGGGGTGTAAGGTTCAGTTTTTCTTTTTTCTCTGTGCTTTGTGGGTATCTTGCTTTGTTAATAAACAGTTTTACCTTTTTTTTACATCTTCACCCACTGACTGATATTCATTTTCCTCATTGNATCCCCCCCCCCCCCCCCCCTTTATCCCCTGGTATCCACTTCTCCTATTGGCAGAAGAAAAGAGAGTTATTGAAGCCCTTTCTCCTTAGAGAAAACACTCATTCCAAGGCATTTCCTCCTGAAATTTGTCTCCAGAACAAAAACCATCATCCATCAAAGCTTTTGTGACACTCAGAGCTAGTAGAGAGCATGCATTGGAGACCTGGCCAACCCCTATCTGCCTTGGGTATCTTCCACCACAATGTTCACTCTGCTGATCTGAGATCTGGATCAGCAGAGGTGGTGTGAAGGGATTCCAAGGCTGGCAGGGAGATATAAGACAGAGGAGTTTCCATGGAAAAATGTTTATTGCTTAAAATTGGTCTCTAATGCCAGGGATTACAAGAGAAGGCTCTCGAAGCTGCAACCAGGGATGAAAGCGCTAATTACCACACAGTGCATCATTAACAAGCCCTAGCAAAGCTGGGAAGAGTTCAGCTCCCTGACGGTTGCATTAAACTGGCAGGAAGCGTTGCAGCAGACCTCTCGTTAGGGGTAGAAATTAACCAAGACAGATTTTAATTCAACAGCCTGAAAAGGGTCCCGGTTTATTCTTCTTTACATCTTAGCCATCCTGATTACAGCAAGCTCTTGCCGCAGGGTGCAGCTGCAGACTGACTGCTGGCTGTCTCCTGCTGGCTGTGCCTGCAAGGGTTGGTTTGCAGGCTCTGAGCACAGCCCTTACCCAGCTCCACTGTGACTGCAGGCTCCAGCAGCAGCTCCGACTCCATCAGAGCTCACAGCAGATCCTCTACAGCAGCAGTTCTCCTCCTTGTTTCGTTCTTCTTTGTGTCTCTTGAGGTCGTACCTTCTTCCTCAGGGCTCCCCTCCTCTTTCTCCGTGTCCTCTTCCTCAAGGTTCCCTCTAACCAGCCAATCAACCCCTTTTATCACATTTATCTTTATTTACTCAGAGCTGGGACCCATTAAATCTGTTCCTCTTCTTTGGTAATTAGCGCAACTGTGACTTCTCAGGGGTTAGGTCGCCTGTAATCCCTTCTTCTATACCTGCATTTCTCCCTTTTCTTTTAATAAAAAAAACCACATTTAAATAGACACATTTACGTATTCTGCTTGAGATTAACAATTATACAAACATTTCAGTTACATATAATTCATATGTTTTACTAGCATGTAAAACGACTCTGTTTCTAGTTCTTGGGCTGGTTTATCCCTCCTCAGTCAGGCTGGTGTCTCTCAGCTCTCTGCCGGTGGTGATTCTGTCTCTCGGAGCTCTGTCACTGCTCCTGCAGTGCTGCTGGTCACTTTAGCCTCCAGCCCCTGCCGTGCTCCGTCGGGCTGGAGCAGTGAAGGAGCCAGGGTGGCCAGGGCCAGCAGGGAGCTCGCCCTGCATGCCCAGCAGCACTCGAGGGGAACCCAGCACTGCCCCTGGCCCTGCGGCCGCAGCTCCTTTTAAATCAAACTCGGGGCTTCTGCAGCTCTTCTGCTGGCTCCATCCTCTCTCGTGGCTCTGTTTTGGCCACTGTCTCCCTGCGACTCGAGGCCACAGCCCAAGAGGCAATGTCTCCCCACGACCTGAAGGCCTTGTTCTTCCCGCAGCTCCTCCATGTGTTATCTCTAGATGCCTTATCTCTTCCGTTCTTCTTATCACACCTTCTTATCTGGTTGTCAGCTCGTTATTATGTTGGTTTTGGTGTCACCAGGTGTTGCAGCAGACCTCTCGTTAGGGGTAGAAATTAACCAAGACACAGATTCTCATTCAACAGCCTGAAAAGGGTCCCGGTTTATTCTTCTTTACACCTTAGCCATCCTGATTACAGCAAGCTCCTGCCGCAGGGTGCAGCTGCAGACTGACTGCTGGCTGTCTCCTGCTGGCTGTGCCTGCAAGGGTTGGTTTGCAGGCTCTGAGCACAGCCCTTACCCAGCTCCACTGTGACTGCAGGCTCCAGCAGCAGCTCCGACTCCATCAGAGCTCACAGCAGATCTTCTACAGCAGCAATTCTCTTCCTTGTTTCATTCTTCTTTGTGTCTCTTGTGGTCATTCCTTCTTCCTCAGGGCTCCTCTTCTTCCTCAAGGCTCCCTCTAACCAGCCAATCAACCCCTTTTATCACATTTATCTTTATTTACTCAGAGCTGGGACCCATTAAATCTGTTCCTCTTCTTTGGTAATTAGTGCAACTGTGACTTCTCAGGGGTTATGTTGCCTGTAATCTCCTCTTCTACACATCCGGGAAGGGCTATAAACTGTGGGGACAAGGTCCTCCAAGCTGGGACAGTAAAATCCCTGATAAAATGCATCCCACAGCTAATGCACTTCCCAAGACTCACACCAGGGCAGAAGATCCCTGTTAGATGAGGGAGACACTCTGGGACGAGTCTGGAGGGGCAGTTTGGGAGCTGGCAAGCCCATTTGCTCTCCGATGGAGAGGAAACCCCTGTAACAGGTGCAAGATGGGAAGGGACATTCTTCCCCTCTCCTCCTACCTGCCAGGGTCTCAGCTTAGACCCTCTCATGATCCCTGTTGCAGAGCTGGGATTGGGGCAGCCTGGAAGGGGCACTTTAGGGCTGTCAACAGCAGAGGAGGGCTGGACCTGGAGC
The DNA here is from genome assembly GCA_013396955.1 of Regulus satrapa. Lineage (NCBI taxonomy): Eukaryota > Metazoa > Chordata > Aves > Passeriformes > Regulidae > Regulus > Regulus satrapa. Next base: position 19,952 of record VWZN01017393.1, on the reverse strand, counting down.
CCCTCATCCAGGCTGGGTAACGCCAGGAGGGAGCAGGGGAAGGAATGGGACCAGGCCCAGCCCTTTCCCCACTCAGGCATGGGTGTAGTGCCCATGGGGTCAAACACGGAGTCTCTGGGTGGGATGGAGATATTTGGGAGGGAAGTGGGACAGCTGGGTTCTGTCCCCTGTGTCTGAGAACACGTGGAAACCTGTAACACTGACAGGAGCAGAAAGGAGCTGTTCGGGACTAGAAGGTGGCCAAGTACCCAAAGCAAGATGCTCTTCCTGTCATGTGCCACAGAAGATCTAGACCATGTCCAGAGACTTGTTCCTCGCCTTCAAGATGGCTCTAGAGCTCTAGAGGTGGAAAAATAGATCCTTCTTGCAAATATATCTAGAGCCAAACCAAGGCCACAGCAACCTCTCTGTTCATCAAGGTGGAACTGATCAGAGGGGATCC
>VWZN01017393.1:0-12913 GCA_013396955.1 Regulus satrapa | reverse complement strand
CCCCCCTAACCCTGTCCTCTGGCCAGGGAAGCCATTCCCTGTGTCCTGTCCCTCCATCCCTTGTCCCCAGTCCCTCTCCAGCTCTCCTGGAGCCCCTCCAGGCCTTGGAAGTGGCTTGGGGCTCTTCCCGAGCTCTTCCTGGAACCTTCTCTCCTCTCTGAACATCCCCAGCTCTCCCAGCCTGGCTCCAGAGCAGAGGNCAATTCCCCTGTGAATCTAGGTTCCAGGTCCCTGCACCCATCTCCTTTCTTATTTTCAGGAAAAATAATTAATAATTATCCCCCCCCAAACGTTCCCGTATTTCAAGGCAGAAATGTTTGTGAAAACTTTTTTTTTTTTTCTTTTTTTCTTGGAATCAGAAAAATTTGTTAGGCTCAGCTCCCCGGGGAGCTAAATCCAAGCACAGGGTAGGGCTGGCAGCTGGGTGCACTCCAGGTGCTGGATCAGGTGTGGGCATGGCTAATGGTGCAGTTCTCCAAACAAAGGTGTCCCTTGATGCCATTGTCCCTCTGAACAGTGGGAACTGCCTTGGGGTGCCCAGCTGTGGACAATCACAAGAATCAGAAAAAAAAAGTTACTTTGGTGAGCCTGTTACAATCTGATTATTACAGAGATCCTCTGCCCAAATGAAGGTGCAAATGAGACCATTTGCTGAAGTCAATACTATGGATTTTATGTCACAGTAAATATGATGTCGACAAAGAAAAATAGAAAAGGGGGAGGACAAAGAGAGAGAGAGATTAAGTAAAGAGATAATGAGCTCCCATGGAACCAGAGAGTGTCCCCCCATTGATCCTCTTCTGCTCTTCTCAGCTGTGGGAGTCCCACAAAACTGAATTCAATGCCAGGTGGGAGCACCTGGGCACCTTCCCTGCCTTCGCAGGGCACTTCCACACCTTGCCATGGCCCAGGTGTATTTCTCCAGTGGAAGGGCTCAGAGTCTCGGGTTCTTCAGGGGTCTTGGGTGGTTTATGGTCCCTTCTAAGGCACGGCCCTGCCTCTCACCCGCTGTGGAATCAGTCCTGGTCCTGGAGAAGGGATAAAACCCCTCGGGTCGAGGTGTGAATAGAAACAATGTTCCGTGTGAACGGCACCTTCCCGGGAAGGGAGGGGAATTTTTCACCTGAGCCAATTGTGTCAGGACATTTATCATTGGCATGATAAGAAAACATCTCCCTGCCTCTCCAGGATCTGCTTCTTATCAGCCTTCTCCCTCATCTGGCTCAAAACCCAGAGCTTCTGGGATAGGTCCTCTGTCTTAGGAACATCAGAGGGCTTGCCACCCCACACCCCAAACCCCTCCTTCCCCCCTCAAAGGGGAAAACCCAGCCCCAACAAAGCACCTGCTGCCTCTGCAAATGGCCCAATGTTGCAGCTATTAAACATTAATATTTCAGTCTCTCGCAGGAACCTCCAGAGATTTCTATTCCAGTCCCACACCCAGAGCAGGGCTGATGCCAAAGCCATACCATGGTGCTTGGGGCCTTCAGGAAATTCAATACTGAACAATCCCAGGTGTGGAGATCCCTCTCCACTGCTGCGGGGTGTGTCACACAGCTCCACCACTCAGGTCATTACACAGTCATTTGGGTTGTAAGGCACTCTTTAGATCAGGATGTCCAGCTGTCTGCTGAAGCAAGGCCAGCTAGACCAGGTTGCCCAGGGCTTTATCCCTCCATTGGGATATGGAGAGGAGACCCTGAGTAGATACACCAAGCCTGATGTTTTTCTGCTGTTTTATGGCCTTTTTGCAGGGTGGCCTTTTGCACATGGCTCATTTCCACCCTGCTCTTCTCCATGTCCATCCTGCTCTACGGTGGCCAAATGCTCCTGCTCACAGCTATTCTGATCCTCTTCTCCCTGCTCCTCTTCTCCACCATGAGAAATACTCTGAAGTGCCCCATCCACTTCGGCCCAGCTCCCTTGAGAACAGACTATGGGGAATCCTTTTGGCTGACTTTAGCAACAGGTGAGTGCTCAGCTTGCTTCAGGGGCTTTTCTTCTCCATCCCTACAGAGATGATGCCCCAGCAGCACCTAATCCTTCCCTTCTCCATGGCTGCTCACAGAAAAGAATTGTTTTAGCTTAGAAGATTTTAGATTAGAATTATCAAGGTTGGAGAGAAAAAGAGATGAGCAGTCAAGAGATTTGAATGTTTGGAGTTACCTGCCAGATAGAGATTTCCTCTGCCTTTGAGGACCTGCTCCTCTTCTGGGCAGCAATTATTTTCCTTGATGAAACCAGAATTTTCCATGTTACAACATCACCTCCAGGGAGACCAACCCTTTTCCAGATGGTAACTAATTTCACCTGGACACTCCTCTTTTTCAGGCTAAAAAAGCCTGGAAGGTTTTCCAGCCTTTCCTGTGCATGGTGGGCTCCCACCCCAACTCTCTGCCCCAGTTTATGAACATCTCTTTTGTGCTAGAATAGAGATGGTGAAAGAGAAATCAACACCTTGGCGTGTCCTGAGGGTGATGCCACGTGTCCCTGGTGTGCTGTGGATGGGGCTGGGAGCCAGCAGCACTCCTGCAGGGGTGTCACTGTGCGTCTCTGTGCACTGCAGGGCTGCTGTGCCTGCTCCTGGGGCTGGCCATCATCATCCTCAACTCCCTGCAGCCAGAGAGGCTGAAGCTCATCTTTAGCCTGGACAGGAGCAGCGAGAAGGAGGTGTGGGACAAGTCCTGCCTGCCAGCTGAGCCCAGCTGCTCTGCACAGGATGGGCTCGTGGTGCCCCTGGGTGAGCTCTGCCCCGGGACAGCCACCCGGCTCTGAGGCACAGGGGAGGCAGGGCCAGGCCTGGAGATGCTGTTCCTGAATTCACCAAAGCCACCAGGAGCCCAGGTGGGAAGAGACATTACCAGAGCCAAGTGATGAGAATATCCAGGTCTGAAAATTGTCTCAAATACAACAGGTTCTTTTTTTTTGGTTGGTTTTTTTTTTGTTTTGTTTTGTTTTGTTTTGTTTTGTTTTACTGCCCTTCCCCTCCGTCCGTCCCAACAAACCCTCAGTCCTCCCCAGGATACAGAGATTAAATCAGAACAAACTGGGGAGAAAGCAAGTATCTGCAGACTCATAGATAGGAACCAACAGGGAAGTAGAGCCCACAACATCTCCCTCACCCTGAAGACCCACAAACAGTCTCCCTGCCCTTGGATGCTCTTCCCATCAGCAGTCAGGAAATGCAGATGGAGCTGTGCTCCCCAGGGCGCCCTGTACCCAACCTCTTGTTTTGAGGAACACAGTTTAGTAGGATGCTGGAGGTACCAGACCAGGAGGGAGGGAAGGAGAGGTGCAGCAGTGCCTTGGAGATCAGCTATTACCAGTCAGGGAGAGGGGAGCAGCCCCTCCAGCCTGGGCTCCTCCTGCTCAGCTGTGGAAATACTCCTGTCAGGGGCAAGAGCCATTGAAATTCTGCACAGCCAAGGGCAGTCACCCACTCCTGGCTGCTGGCAGCCAGCAGGACCCCTGCCCACACGCTTCAGCTTTACCTCTCTGAGGCTTTCACAACCTTTTCTTTCTGTTTTGTGCACTTATTTTCTTCTCTGTCTCAATAAAATCAGTTTGACTTGCTCTTTCACTTGCCCATTGCTGGAGAATTCCCTCTGAGGGCTGTTGCTGTGACACAGCAGCCACAGGGAAGGGATAAAGAAAAGGCAGAGCCCTTTTGTGGTCCTGAAAGGGGCACCTAACCCTGGCCAGCCAGTGCAGGGCAATGAGGGCAATCAGTGTGCCCCAAACTGGGTATTGGAATATCCCCAGCCAACAAGCAGAGGGAATGAGGGGGAACTTTGGTTCCTGGCGTGCCCCTGAGCACGTGGGAGGTTTGATGGGAGCTCCCTGCAGCCCTGCAGAGAGGTTTGCAGAGGGACCACCATGGGCCAAGCCCTCTGGGCAGGAGGAGCTCAGGCATGGCATCCTCTGTCACCCCAATTCTGTGGGAAGAGCCTTCACTGAGAACCTAGAGGACCCAGCAGGCTTTGGAGCTGAGCTCCTTTGGCTTGGGAGATCTCAGCCAGGAAATTCCCAGTGACACCTTGGGAGATGGACATGGACTAGACCCAAGGTGCAATAAACCCTTCCAGTCCAGTGAAATGAAATTCAAGCCTCACCAACCTTTCTCTGGTGTGTCCCTGCCTGGGCAGCAGGGCAGTGACTGCCTGCCAGGTGCCACATTAGTGACACACAACTATCATCTGACAGAAATAAGTAACTTGCCAGCAAGAATCTTAGAAAGAAAAGTCAAAACATTTAAATTATGTACTTTACAATTCATTGGAATGAAGCTGCCCAGGTTTCCAGCATTCAGATATAGAATCCCAGAACAGTTTGGGTTGGAAGGGACCTTAAGGCTCATCTTGTTCCATCCCTCACCATGGGCAGAGACACTTTCCACTAGCCCAGGGTGCTCCAGACCCTGTCCAGCCTGGCCTTGGTCACTTCCAGGGATCCAGGGGCAGCCACAGCTGCTCTGTGTAACCTGTGCCAGGGCCTCACTACTCCCACAGGAAACAATTCCTTCCTAATATCCCACCTAACCCTGTCATGTGACAGTGGGAAGTTATTCCTCCTCATCCTGTCCCTCCATCCCTTGTCCCCAGTCCCTCTCCAGCTCTCCTGGAGCCCCTTCAGGCCCTGCCAGGGGCTCTGAGCTCTCCCTGGAGCCTTTTCCTCTCCAGATGAGCACCCCCAGCTCTCCCTGGCTCCAGAGCAGAGGGGCTCCAGCCCTCCAAGCATCTCTGTGGTCTCCTCTGGACTCTTTCCAGCAGCTCCAGGTCCTTCTCTGAAGACAGCTCTGCCTCTGAGTGAGGCAGAGGGACAGATTCCCCTCTCTCCCCTGCTTCCCAGCCAGTCTAAGTATGCTCCAGCTGGACAGGGATAACTTCATTCTTCACTCTCCTTCCTTTCCTGTGGCAGCTTTTTGGCCCACACTAGGCTACAGGTTTTGTCTAATAAAGGCCAAATTTGGAGGTGAAAAGAATCACATCACCACATTCCCCACAGCAAACTCCAGGTACATTTATTCAGTCTTTGTTTCTGGAGCAGATTTTTTTTTTTTTTAAATTCCAGCTCCTGCAGCATCCAGCCTGCAGAAGCTGGATCCACGCCTGGCTTTCCTGGATACACCTAAACCACAAAATATCATGTTTGGGAAATAAATGAGCAGGTTTAATCCCAGGCTTTTGGAGTGGCAGGCGTTCCCAGGGAGAAATGTCACCCGTGAGCTGTTTCTCAGTTTCAGCAGGAACAGAGCACTGGAGAATCCCTGCACTGCAGCACGGGGCAGGGCACGGAGCAGGAAGGGCATTCCTCCCGGGGCAGGGATGCCCAGGGGAGCGTGCAGCTCAGCTCTCTGGAGCTGTGAGCTGTTCTGGTGGTAGCACAGCCTACCCCTTCCAGAGGGAAGGGAGACACAGCCTGTGAAGGCACTTCCCAGCAAGGACCTATCCCAGTGTGGGCTTCAAAGGCATTGGATGGGGAAATGCATCTCTGGGGACATCAAGAAGAATTTGTTCTGTCCTTTTGGGTCCATCTTCAGGGAAAGAGTGAGGAATTTGTTCTAGATGCTGTTGATTTCAGAGGGCTGAGAAGGAGACAGGCCCCTGTTCACCAAAGGAGGGTTGATGAACACCTCAGGCATTTCCATCAGGTACTCCTCTGCTTTGTCCTCACGGAGATCAAAGAAAGTTTTCAGCAGGTCCACATTGAGGTGGTGCATTGCCACAATGATGATCCCGACCACAAAACAGAGCAGGCCTGGAAAAAAAAATGCTCTTTGAGGGGGTTTCTGTCACCCCAGCAGTGTCCCCCACCCCACCCAAGCTCTCCTTGGATCATCCCCTGCCAGAGGACAATGCCTTTGCTGATGGAAGGTGGGTTTTTATTGTATCAGCTGTTCTGAGCACCCTTAAAACCCAGGCAAGCAATCCCTTTGCACCTCAGGAACTAGAAATGCCTCTGTTGCCCTTGAGATGAGGATGCTGTTCCCCCTTTTCCTGTCCCTCTCCACACCTCTGCCAGGATCTGCTTGGCCAAGGCACAAGCTGGGGCTCTGGGGAGCTGCACTTCCCACCTGGGGACTCTTGTACATCCAGAGGGACACAGGGATGTGACCTGGGGCACCCTGAGGTTCTTACCCATTGCTAGCACGAGCCAGAAAGATCCCCCATAGGCCACGTGCAGGGCCCTGGTCCCAATCTGGATCAGGCACATCGGGGAGCTCCTCACGGTGGAAAATGAGAGCAGTGAGAAGATCATGAAGGCCCCAGTGACCAGGAGCATGTACCCTCCATAAACGAGGACGGGCATGGAGAAGAGAATGTTGGAGATGATCCATGTGCAAAAGGCTACCCTGGAGACGAGAGGAGAGCAAGAGCTGAGCAGTGCGAGTGCCGTGGATTAGGATCCTCTAGGTGAGGATTTCCATGTGGTAGGAGGAATCTGGGCTCCAAGTGCACTGTTGGAGGTGGAGAAGCTCTGTGGGCAGGCAGGAATGTTCCCTCATCATGCTGAGCAAGCACAGGTGCAAGGCTGACACTGCTCCATGCAGAAGGCAGAAACACAGACTTCCTCCTCCTGTTGCTCAGCCCACAGACAGTACCAGCCCCAAGGAGGCTGTGGCAGCCCACTCAGTGAGTCTGGACCCTCCCACTTGCCTGCCATTCCACATGTGGGGCAGCACAGACCCTGGGAGTAGCACCTGGGACTGAGATAAATGCAGGAGCAGGCAAAAGTCATGTGCAGTAGCTCTGCACTTGCTGAGGAGTTGGGCTGCAGAAGAAGGCCTAAGCCATGGACCAGGAGCTCTCATTCCATGGCACTGCCAGGCTTCTTCCCTAGTTTCTTGTCCCTGCTGTCAAACACCAAGCAGGGAGAACAGCACTGCAATGGTTCTTGATGGCCAGCATGTGATGGAAGGGATCAGCTCTCCCTCAGCCCAAGTGGGCAGTGACATATCCCTGACCTCGTGAGTCAAGATCAACTCCACAGAAACAGCAGCAGCACCTTTTCCTCACCTGATCCCAATCTTAGATACAAAATCCACTCACAGGTAGGGCTGGGAGAGCTCTTTGTGTCTCTGTGGGCCACCAAGGACAGCAGCTTCAACTCCATTCATGGGGATGGACTTCTGCCACCATCACCACATCACAGCAAGGACCTGCTCCACGTTCCTCTCTCCTGTGCCCAGCCCTGAGGATTTGTCCAGCAGGGAGAACCAGGACTTCTCTGCTCATCCTAAAGTGTCTGCGGTGGCTGGCAGGGACCCCTCCACGCACACAGCTCCCCTCCTGGCAGGATGCCATCCCGCCCATCCCAAAGGCCTAGGGAAAAGGCAGCTCAGCTCTCCACACCCCTGCATCTCCCGTGCCTGCAGCAGGACAGGAGGGCTCACCAGAGCACGGCTGAGGCATAGTGGCCAGCGATGCGGTACTGCCCGTGCACGGCACAGGGGCTCTGCCTGCTGAACTTCTCTGCCACGTAGAGGATGGGGCTGGGCAGCCCCTTCTCCAGCCCCTGGCTGTAGCTGCGGTCATAATCCGCTCCAAAGCTCCAGGGAAAGTGCTCGTTGTAGTTGATGGTCTCGTTGATCTGCTTCACCGGGTTTCCTGCGGGAGGGACGAGCTGAGGCCCTGCTGTGCCGGCACCCGGGCGATGCCACCAGCAGCAGGGGCACAGCGGGGTCCTGGAGCCCCCAGACACACCGAGGGTCCCTAGAGAGCAGCTGTGGAGCTTCTGGCCGCTGCAGGGTTCCAGGTGGGGACATCAGACTCACCCCTGAGCGTGACGTTCAGCCCTGCCAGGCCGATGTGCAGCCCGATGTCCGCGTTCACCTGCACGGGGCTGAAGGACTTGTAGGAGGTGTTTGCCTGCACCCAGCCAGTCTCCCAGTCCCCTGTGAACTGCACAACTGCCCAGGAAAAGTAAAGCTGGGGTTAAAGCAGGGCCGGTGTCAGGCTTTGCTATGCCCAAGGGGTGAGTGGCAGCATTCCCACCATGGCACTGGAAGGGAGTGTTAGGAGGGCAGGAATGCTGACTCAGCCACCAGGACGTGCCCCAACCAGCTCCCACACCCTGTAGAGCTCAGGTCCTCCCTTTGCTAAGCATCCACTCCCTGGATCTGGGAGCGGGGAGCTCAGATCCCCAGGGATGAACATCATGACCTGATTTCTCCTTGGACATCCTCTCCAGAACTTCCCTGCAAGCTCCCCGCCATGGCAAGCACCACACCACCCAGGGACAAGGTTCAGAGATGAGCCTGTTTGTCAGCCACAGCAACAGGGGTGAGTCTCATTTCACACATCCAGCTCCCTAAATTGCAGTATTAGCGAATAGTAAAAGTCGTTGTCAAAAAGAGGCGGTGGAGAGGGGTGGGAAGTGTCATCACAGCTTGGGCAATCGTTCTAGCTGGGAAAAGAAGAAGAATTTGAAGCTTTTCTGGCAAATGGGGTTTTTTTTGGAACAAGGTATCTTTTCCCTTATCCTTTTATCCAAGCACTTCCACTTTGCAGTGGGCTTCATTTTCCAGCAGGGAAAATAAAGCTGACGATTTGATGTCAGGCTGAACAAAACCCTCCTGAGGAAAAGTTCAATTGCTGAGCCAACTTGTGAGGGCATTGATGCAGTGGGAGCTCCACAGGAATGTTTTCTTGGCTGCAGGGGTGAGTGTGCCCTGCTGCTGCCAGACAGAAACTCTGACGCTGGCTTCAGAACAATTTGTTCTTCCCGTGTGCCCAAGCAGAGCCCGACTGCAGCCTTGTCACAGAGTGGTGCTGGACGGCTCTGCAGGGCTGAACTGGGCACAGCTGTGGGGCCAGCCCTGGCCTCCACCCCTCTGCCACCTCCAGCCTGGCACCAGGCTCTCAGGTGGCTCTGGTGGCATCTCCCAGAACCTGGACATGCTGGGAATGGTCCATGTGTCCTGCAGCTGGTCCCAGTATGGCTGCCTACTTCTAGTGCCTGGGCAAATCAGAGCTAAATATTTTAGGTTATCATCATCCCTCTCCTTCATCATCCCCCACCTTGTCATTCATGGCAGGAGGGATTCTTTGGTTTAAGGTCAGGGCTGATTTCTCTTGCCACCTGACGTCTTCTATCCCCTCAGTACAGCTTTTCTTACCCATCCTGTTGCCCTGTCTCAGTTGGAAATCTCACTGCCTGGCTTCCACCATCAGTTGTTACAGGAGATTTCCTGGTTTTTACTGAATTAAATCCTTTCCTTCATCTCCTCCGACCTTGCTCCTTGGGAGGTCTTTACCCCCCTACTGCAATATCTGCCCTGTCCATGTTTTATTCCAACCTGCTCCCTCCACATCACTGCAAGGCTCCTCACAGTCCCCAAACATGCCTGGCTGCAGCCCCAGGCAGCACAAGAGGGGGGAAATAATGGAAAACCGGTGAGGAAGATTGTAAACACATTCAGCCAATGTGTAGCTGGTGTGTAGAAAACCCACAGCTCACAGAAACCACTGCCTAACCTTGTGTGCTGGAGGAGTGGAACATCTGTGCCCAGAAAGCTCAGAATCACCTGAGGAAAGATCAAACTACATCAGGGAACTACACCTGCACAAATCCCTGAAGCACAGGGGGAAACAGCAGATTTGGTGACCCTTAGGCACAGACCCTGTCCCATCCTTATCTCTACCCACTGCTGCTTTGGGCATCCCCTGGAGGGCAGGGTAATGAAAATAAATCTTCTCTTTGCATTTCATCCATGCTTTTGTGGTCGTTCCTGCACCCTGCCTCTGTTGGGCCATACACAGACAGAGGAAATGGGGCTGTGCAGCCTGATGGGGCTGGGGCTGTTTGAGCTACAGCCAGCAAATTCCCAGAAGTATCCAGGAGCACCTCCAAGTGCCCTCAGCCCCCAGGGAAGGGAAAGCAATTTTGGGAAGCTTTGTGTGACTGCTTTGTGGAGTGAAGATAAGGTAGAGCCCACACCCAGCTGTGGTTGCGACCCCCTGCACACATTTCCCAAAGGCAGAGCCTGCCCCGGGGTTGAATCCTGCCCCAGACCCATCCCGAGGGTTGCACAGCACTTACCCACGATCACCACTCCCACGAAGAGGCTGAGGAGAACACGGAGAGTCCAGTACAACCTCTGCAGGGGGAGAGGGCGCATCAGGCAGGGAGGAACAGCCCCGGCTCTCCTCCTGCCTCACCCTAAAGCGCCCGGGAGGCTCCCGGCAGCCAGGCCATGGGCAGCAGCTGCCCAGGCCAGGGTCACGCACCGCCCGGCCGCGGATGCCCGGGATGATGAGCAGGAAGCTGCAGGCCAGCGTCAGGAAGACCACGATGACGATGATGGTGCTGATGTCAAACAGGGCAGCCTTCCTCTGCTGCGGGTAGAAGGGGTAGACGCCATCAAAAAGAGTCATCCTGCACCTCCAGGAGCCTGTGTGGGAGAGAGGTGGTCACAGCGGGGACCCTGCGCTGCCCTGCCTGGACGCCTGCAGCTCTGCGCTGGCTCAGCTCTGGAATAACCAGCTGAGGGAGGTTCACCTCAAGGGTCCCCAGAGGGACAAGGAAATGTGACGCTGCCAGCGAGCAGGCGGGTGGAACACTCCCCAGCAGAGGACACGCCACCCAAAAGCCCTCAGGAGGAGAGGAGGTGCCTGGGGCAGGGCTCCAGCAGCCCGAGAAGCTCAGGTCACCTAAGCCCCTGTCCTGCTGCAGTGTGAGGAGCAGCCCCAGAGCAGGAACCTGTTGAGCAGCTCTCACCCGGACAGGGCTGGGTCTTTCCCTCCAGCAGGTGCAGCCGGGGCTTTCCACTTTGGGGTGAACTCTTAGGGGAAGTGCCCGAGGCAGTGACCGCTGCAGAAGCATTTTCCTTCAAAATTACAAGGTAGCAGGGACAGCATGGATTTCACAATAGCAGAATTATCCCCAGGCAAGGAGCAGCGGTGACAAGTGGAACAGAGCCCGCTGCTCCCGTTCCTGCCTGCCTCGTCCAAGAAGTGTTCCCCAAAAGCTTCTGGTCTGGTGAAGGAGGAGGAGGAAGAGGGAGGATTGGTCCTGTGCCTGGTCCAGAGGGGCCAGAAGCAGCCCCTAACCCCAGGATGAGGGTCCAAAGAATATCCAAAACTCAGTGAGCATATTGCAAGGCTAAAGGAAGCTGAATTACACAAAATGTAAAGGTGTGTCATCCTCGGAGATTACTTTGAACTTCTTCTGGCACCGCAGTTCCAGCAGTTCCACACCTTTTCCCTGCGCCTGGGTTTGATCTTTCCTGCAAAAGCTGATAAAATGCTTAGCCCTCTTGTTTTGCTTTTTTAATAGCCTCTCTGTCTGTAACTGTCCCAGGAACTTTCCATTGCTAGAGTCAGGGAAGGCCAGAGCTGGTCTGACCCGTGTCCAAACAGCATTGTATTCTGTTTCTGTATTATTTATTTTGTATGGAGGAGGTGATTTTCTTCTCGTCTTCCAAAAAAGCAGTTTCAATCATCTGTTTAGGTAAGATCTAACCCAGAGCAATTCAGCCACAAAAACCTGATCCCAAATCCCTAGAGGTGAGTGGGGATCACAATAACTATCATAAAACAGTTTCCTTGGACAGCTGAATTGCTTTTCAATATGTAAAGCAATATTTGATCTGAGAATAACTTTCTGTCCGGTAGTCCAGATAATAACAGCAAAGAGGGGAATGGAGACTGGGATTTTACAACGACTCTGGACTTGAATTTAGCTTAGACTTAGACAGCACAGAGCTGTCGTGTACTCTTACAAATCTTCTTTGGGGCTTTTTGCTGTAACAGCTTTGGGTTATTTCCTTGGAAAGCCAAGCCCAGAGGAAGGCAGCCTTCGAGCACTGGGATTACCTGGCAAGCAGGAGCTGTAGCTGATTCCTGATACCGCTGAAGTCCAGCAAAAGTGCCCACAAAACAGTCAGAGCTGCTGCAAGAAAATGAATAAATTAGTAATTTAACCTAGGATGGATTCAATAATAATGGCCTGAATTCCACTTGTTTTCTGGTATCTTTGCCCAAATTTCCTATGAGATACAATGAAACAGGAAAGATTTCCAAGTCTATATTCACTGAAACACAGCTCTTCAGAGTTAAAAAAAATTAAAATCAGAACATAACATGGAGAATGCTGTCTTGTTAAATCTAAATTTAACTTTCAACCAATGGATGTTTGCATTTCCGTATGCTGGGACTTGTTTTATAGAGATTTCCAGGGAAATTACAGGGAAGTAACTCTTTTGCTGTCTGCCCATCTTCTTTCCTTGATTGCTCTTCGGGTATTTTTTTCAGCTCTTTGGCATTTTTGCAGCTTTCAGGTGGAAAAGTGATCCCTACATCCCACAGCAGGAGAAACTAAACTTGCTGCACCTTGGAAAGCATCCTCAACACTCAAGCATTGCTGTGACCTTGGAGCCCCTGTGGTTCCCTCTGCCACAGCGTATGGTGGGGGAAAAAACTGCAAACACCTTCAATGAAGGATCAGCAGTTCAGCAGAAGGAGACAATTTAATCTTTTATTTTAAAATATTCTGAACTTGGAGGAGAGAAAGGCAAAGGAGGCAGAAAGTTTGCCTAAGCCCCAGAAGTTTCTCACTACAGAATCTCCATTTTCCTGCTCCAGAATGAATTGAGATAAATTGATTTTTTTTCAAAGTGCTCAGCCAAAAACTCCCGGTGGCAGAGCCAGCAGCTGAGTTGCTCTGGGCTGCAGGTTGGTATTTTACACGGGGGGGAAAAAAAATATCCTGTCCTGGAAACTGCAATGCCCAAGTGGGGAAAGAGGGGTGAGGGAGCAACCTCGCTGCACTTTCCTGAGCCTGCAAGAGGGTGGAAGAGTAGAAAGGGAGGGTTAACTGCAAGTGGGGGGCATCCTGTGGGATAACCCGGGGGTTAACTGCAGGTGGGGGGCATCCTGTGGGATACAACCTGGGCTAAGTGCAGGTGGGGAGC
>VWZN01017392.1:58392-78329 GCA_013396955.1 Regulus satrapa | reverse complement strand
GTCACAGCCAGTGAACAGCTTGAGTGTGATGTCCCCGTTTGCTGCATGAGGTGGTTCCTAATCGCTCATCTCAAAGCAAGGCTGAGGTTTGCCTCCAGTGGCTGTGAGTTGTCTCAGGCTCAGTCTGGTCGCCCCAAATCAGGAGATGCCACAAGGATCCTGCCCAGAGAAACTGCTTTGGCTGCTTTGTATCATGTTCTAGTTCCTAATTCCATCCTCCCTTTCTTTTTCTGTAGCTTCTCCCCGGTGACAAATCACTCCTTTTACATCTTGAAAATGGTGGGAGCGTAGGTAGAGTTAACAGGGAATTTGACAGATTGAATTTTCAGAGAAAATGGTCAGTCTGGATGCACAATTATCAGTGAGAAATAACTGGTGCTACTTTGGGGCAGGTGAGAGATCTCCTCAGAGAGAGAGAGAAATTAGTGGTGTTCTAAGACTGGGCATTTCCAAGAAAGAAGTCTGGGATGGGTGTCAAAGGTAACTGAGGATTTTCGTCCCTCTTCTGCTAATGAGCTGTAGTTCAGATAACAAAGAGCTAAGCACAGTTTTACCCTACCAGGACATTCACACCAGGAATAATGAGATAATTGATGTCTAAATGGATATTTGTGTCATTTTCTTAGGTTTTCCTCACACCTTGAGGTGCTGCCTGTCTAACTCCTCCCCGGCACCCATGGCCTTCAGTCTCCACATTCCTGAGGACGGTTTGGGAGAGCCCAGCATTTGCAGCTCTGTTCAGATGCTCCAAATCACTCACCCCTCCTGGAGGAAGGGAGCTCGAGGGTTTATGAAGCCAAGGGAATTTAAAATAAGTCCCTGCAGAGGCACCATTCGCTCCCTGGGATGCCAGGATATTGAGGTATAGGAAGAGTCCTGCTGGTGGGGCTGAAGCTTCTCTGGTGTGTGGGAGGGCTTTGGCTCTGCCAGCTTTGAGCATCGTGTGAGGGACAGACCTGCACTGGTGTGAGGCCTCTGTTAGCTGGCTTGCTCAGGATATGCCTGAAGGAGCACTCTTTTGTTTCCAAAACCACAAGCTGAAATCATATACCAGATGGTCAAATGAAGAAGCCATTCTTGTGTTTTTGAGAGCAATTTCTTTGACTGCAAGTGGGCAGAGGAAGGATGAAAACAGAAGGTGGCTGTAGAAGAGATATCACTGTATAGAGCAGTTTGCTTTTCTTCCTGATCTCATTTCTCCTCACCTAGGGAGCAGATGAGTTGTATTCACTGCAGGAATCTTCAGTGGGCCACATACTGCCCAGCATCTGCTGGGCCACACTTTGCCCTCAGCTTCCTGTTGTAAAGCTGGATCCATTCTGTTCAAGACACCATATTTCTTCTGCATTTATTTTGTTGTAGTCAGGTGAAAAATTAGACCCTTTAACAAATCTGATTTTTCCAGAACACTTTTGTTAGCCTCCCAAGTGCTCTGCTTAAGGACCAGCAGAAGAATTAAGGCAAAATCCTCCCTTTCTGTATAATAGAACAAGAATTGGAGGACACCACACATGGGTGATGAGGTTTTGGGAGTGAGCAAATGTTTACTGCTCTTCTTTTCTACCAGGTCACCCTTTGTTCCAACACTGTCAGGGAATACAAGCTGGAGCTGGTGGTGGACGTGGATGGTGTTTGCAAGAAGTTGTTGGCATTGACCCTCACAGCCAGGTACCAGAACTTTCCTGGCAACTGCTGGTTTTTCCTGGTGCATTCAGCACCAGCGCACTGCCTGGCTGCAACTCCAAAGAAGTGTTGCTTAATGAGCTGGATCTACCCATCTGGACATGAGAACAGTGCTAGGAGAGCAGCCCATGGTGAGATGCCCCCCAGGCGTGGCCCTAGGCCTTTTTCTAATGGTTGGCCTGGGGTTTGGTGCTTGAAGTGTAACAAATTTCTCGAGGGTTGCCTGTCCTTCCTCTTGCAAATAGTGGAATTGTGCTGGATTGTGACCACCCTGCAGCATTGGTGTGGGACAGTGAGCAGTCTGCTGAGAGCTGGGGTCTGGTTCACCTAACAGTGCATATGCCAGTGGAAAAGAGGCTCATGGCAGGAGTGGGGAGATCTTATGAAGAGGAATATAGTCCTTGATGTGGCAGGTGAGCTCGTTGCTTTCCTCTGGCTCTTTTGAGTAATGTTCTCAAAGTTGAGGCCAAAAGATTTTCTTGCTGCAGCCAATTCCATCCTGCTCTGCTGCTCTGGGGATCAGTTTAATGACAAGAGGGATGCTGTTCTCTCTCCCAGGAAGAGCCATCCAGTCAGTGCCTGGGCTGCAGTTTGTCAAGCAAGTGCAAATGGGGACAGTCATTGTAGAGACCCGTGGGGTGAAGAGCCAAGGGAGCTGTAGGAAATAGAAGAGCAATTAGCTGTAGGAATTAGAGAATTGATCACCTTTCTCTGTAGAGCTTGTGCCCTCCACTGCTGGAAGAGATGACTCAGTTTTCAGGCAGGACAACAGTTCTGTAGGAGAAGAGGGAGTCATTTTCTCTGGTACACTGGAGTCCTGTGTTCCTTGAGCCTTGGTGGGCACTGGTCCTCATTGCAAAGGCTCCCCCAGAGCTCATGGCTTGCTGGGAGCACTGGAGGATTCCTTGCAAATTTCCTTGGGTAAAGAAGGGGCAAAGCTGCAAAGACAGCTCTAGAACAGGGCATGTGCTCTGCCTGGGCACTTGGAAGCCTCTGCAGTGCTGAGCCTTAGGGTTTGCCCCTCCTTGACGAGAGGTATTCAAGTGAAAAGAAGTTAAAGGTGATTTGTCACTGTAGGAGTATTAAACCTCTGTTTGGTTTGGCAAATGTCATATGCTGCATTCCATGCTCTTCAAGGGCAAAAGTTCTCAATGCTCTCAGCATCTCTGATTCCCTTGGGGTCATTTCTTTGCCCAGGTGCATCGTTCCTCCACTGCGAGTGCTCAACCCTGTCGTGACATTCGGGCACTGCTGTCTAAAGGTCCCCTACGAGGAGAAGCTGACCCTCGTGAATGACAGCAAACTTCCTGGCTGCTACTGTGTTCTCCCTCAGGTTTGGCCTTGCACCCACCTCCTCCCCTCAAATGTTACTGAGGGCATTATTAGGGTAATAAAAGGGTTTGGATAAGACCTTGCTGGCTTCTGTTCAAACCTAAAGGTTTGCTAAGAACAGGAACCTACCTGAACACAAACTTTAGGAAGCAGTTTAACATCTTGAGGAAGATGTTTATATTTTAGTCTTTGACTGGTTTTCAAGTGGGAGAGCTTAGAAGGTTGTGAAAATCTGATGTAAGGAGGCTGCCAGCACAGGAGTGGGTGTCTGTGGATGCACCAACTTTTGGATCCCCTGGGGATGCTCAGCACCTACACCTTGCATCTTGTTTTTTGCCTTTTTGCTTTCTCCTGAGAATTTTTCCAAGTGTCTACGAGTTGCTCCTGTGGTAGATGTTAAGAGGTTTAAAGTTTCCTCAGTTCTGAAATTGCTTTTGATTCTGTCCCTTCTAGGAATGCAAGGAGAAGGCTGCTGCATGGTACTCCAGCTCTGTGCCATCTGGGATTATCGAGGCTCACAGCTCGGTGGAGATCCCCATTACACTTGAGGCCCAGCTGCTGGGAGAGTGCAACATCACAGCTGAGGTGGCCGTGCTTGGGAGAGAAGGATCCCTGGTGAGAGCAAGGGCAGACGTGGGCCTTGAGCAACTCATCCCAGTGGGGTGTAAAGTCTACAGGGATTCTTGCAGAAATTTGTGATAATATATATGGCTGGTGTGGACAGGGATAGAAGGGATTGGTGGCACAAGCAGCAGCTTAAGCCTAGAAAAGAGGAAGGGTGGAAGCTTCCTAGGTGGTACTCTCAGTGCCTGACCCAGCATAACATTACAGATCTGGGAGATGGGAGAGCAACTCCAGTGTGGAACCCAGACCAGTCCCTGGGTCTCACACTCTGCTGTGTTATTGGATGATCACAAGTGCTGCTTCGTTTCAGCTGTTTAGGATCACACAGGGACACCCCTGAATCCTGCTAAAGCAGGCACTGTGTACAAGACCACACTGAAGGAATGCAGAGCTGGATTGAGGCTCCTCTGAAAGCCAGGTCCCTCAGATCTGAGAAACATCCATCATATCTCTTCAACAAAAGCCCAGCCAAAGATATCTGAATGTCTACACTACTTGCATCTGGAGCACAGACTTTGCTTGTTTCTTCCACCAAGTTTTGAAATGGATGAAGCAAACAGGATTCAGGCAATATAATCATAACAGCAACAGTGACTACAAAATGTAGGCCCTGTCTGCCAGGCATGGATGCTCTTCATCCCTTAATAGTCTGATTTGTGACATTACCACCCCACTAAAGCCAGCACTGCTGCAGGATGTGGGTATTTGTAGCAGTAACACTGAGGACAAGGTTGCCATCTGCTTTTATTCCAGTTCCTGTGTGTCCCAAGCTTCTGAACAGGACTTTTCTTGTCCCTTTTAAGAATACTATAGATGAAGTCTTTGGTTTTTTTGATAAACCTTTTCCTCAGCAAGGAGACATCCCATTGTTACACGTTAACTGAAGCTGGGCCAGGCATCCTCCAGGGGCTGCTCTGCCCATCTCCAAAGGGCTCTGCCCTGCTTTGCTGCTTCTGCCCCACTGTCACTGCAAAGCCAGCAGGCACAGCTCCTTCCTCCAGCTTCTCCTTCCAGGGTGCCTTGGGCAGCATCAGCCAGGCTGCAGCTCCCTGGGCCTCCCTTCTCCCAGAAGGATCCATCATCATGCAGGTCTTTAGTTCCTTATTCTTGAGACACCAGCCATGGTTCATAGGTTTTGGCTCTTCATTGCACAGTCGTGTATGTCCCAAAGGGCATTTCTGGATGCTGCTCCTTCTGACTGAAGGTAATGCTGGCAGATGTCAGTGGCATTCCCTCAAGGCAGACATCACTAAAGGCTTTACATCATGGAGGCTGGAGTACTTAAATCATACTCCAGGCCCTCCAGTGAATCTTGCTGGTGTTGTGAGTTTTATGCATTTGAGTCCTGTGTAAGAGTTGGGGTGTTTAGGACCAGTGAAATGCAGCAGGACTGAATAAATTCTCCTAGTTTCCACTAGTGTGAGCAAGTAGCTTAGCAAAGGGAACCATGTTCCTTGTCCTGTGCCAGCTATGCAAGAACAACCATTTTAAATTTCAGATTGTTTTAAAGTCAGCTCAGACTGCTTTTTAAAGAAAAAAATACTGCTCGAACTATACAATTACTAATTAATGCCTTTACTCATATATTTGAAAAATACATATAAACACCAATAGAAGGCAGCTGACTTGCCTCATCTCTACTCTGAAGAGCCTGCTTTGCTTCTGACTTCTGCTGGTTTCAGCAATGTAGCTTTGTGCATGTGAAAGAACTTAGTGCTCAAGGGTGGCTGTGCAGCAGCAAAAGTTGGGAAGGTGGTTTGGGGCAAGATGGAGCAGTGAATGCAGCAGGAGGCTGAGGAAATAGCAGTGTGGAGGAGGTGTGAAGAAGCAAGCATGGCAAACAGCAGTTCTTTGTCCCCTGATAATGGGAGCTTGTGGCTTTCAGGTGGGATCATTGCAGACCCCACACTTGCTCCAGGCCTTCTGTTCCAGTCTACATTACTGACAACTTCAAGCAGCCGTAATTATCCTGAGTCTAGGAGTGCTCTTAGAGCTGTCTAAGCTTTTAAAACTGTCCTTGTTGAGTCTTTTAAAAAATATTTCCTAACTTCTTTCTGGAACAGGAAATCCTTTTAGAGTACGTTGGACAGGGACCAGTTGTCTATGTGTATCCAAGGAACATAAACTTTGGCACTATCCCAGTCTTACAGGATGGTTCTAAACCTCTCCAGCTCTCCAATCAGAGTGACATTCCTGCACCCTTCTGGATAGAGATGGTAAGTGTCTGTGGGGCTGTTTTCCAGGGAAAAGTACTGGTTAGTAGCAGCCCTTGATGTGTTTTTTGTGTGCAATTTTTCTGTATTTTTCTGTGTGAGTGGAAGCAAGAGGAGCCAGGATCTCAAGCATGCCTCAGTGAAATAGTTTGCAGAGACTGAGGATCAGTGGGAAGTGAAGGCCTCAGTCCTTCAGGGGCTGTTGAGAAGCACTGGAGGGGGAATAACCTTCCTGTGAGGAGGAGCATCCCTTGGGTTGAGCAAAACTGGGCTAATGAAGTGAGTCTGTTGAAGGAGGGTAAAATATAGGTTGTGTAAGCTCTTGGAGAGTTGGTGTTGCCAGACTTCATAGATTTAGAGTAGATTTAGACTAATAAAGGCTTTATTATTTTTATCCTCTCTTTAGTCTTCCTGTTCCTGGCATCTCTCAACAGAGCAGAGTCCATGATTTCCATACTAAGTTCCATCCTAAGTGTTTGTCTTGTTTTACAGGAGGGCAAACACTCATGCTGGAGGATTGAACCAAGTAAAGGAGTGGTCCTGCCTAAGTCTGAGGTGTCTGTGATTGTCACAGTAAACCTGAATGACACAAAGAAATTCCAAGACAAGGTGAAGGTGTTCATTGAGAACAGCCATACAACCATCATCTCTGTCCAGGCTGTGGGCATTGGCACCACAATTGTCACGGACAAACCTCTCGTTCCCAAGCTCAACTTGAAGTCCCACTTCAGGTAGGAGACTCTCAGTTTCCACTTCTCCTGTGGGTTCAGCAAGGAACAATTTTTCCATAGTCCATAAGGCTAGCTCTTCTTCACTACTCCAGCTCTGTTTCCCTGAAGTTGCAGGAATTCCTTTAGAAATGTGTCATCTGCGAGTCATTGTATGTCCTGGAAAGCCACAGAAATGGAAAAGCTGGGAGACCTGGCTGTGACTGAAGCTTTGAGCCTGGGCAGCCTTTTGGGTGGAAGTTTTATTGCAGAGTGTGCAGTCAGGGAATGCGATAAGGGTGCTAAAGCTGAGTGATCACAGGAAAATAGCTCCCGTGACATTTTCCATCTCTGCTTCTCTTCTAGCTTCACTCCCTGCCGTTACCAGTTCAAAATGACAAACAAAGGCCGGCGCACCCATCGGCTGTTCTGGGCCACAGAAGGTTTCCGTGCCTTTTGGCGCAGCACTCGTCCCCCTGCCCTTGGTGGCACCAAGAGCAAAGGTGCTTCCCCGAGCCCCAGACCTGGCAGCCCCGTGTTTAAGCTGCGGCCGCTGCAGATGAACCTGAGGCCGGGCCAGACTGTGGAGGTGGTGCTGGAAGGCTGCTCCAGCACTGCCCAGGTGAGGCCCCTGCCCAGGACAGAGCCTTCCCTATCAGATCCCCTCCACTGAGGCTTCTTCTGCAGCCCCTTGACGTCTGCCTGGGAAGAGGAGCAAGTGACTTCAAGAAACTGTTTTAAGGCCACAGGTTTCCATGGCAGCACCAGTTGCTTTTCTTGCTGGCCACCATCAGTTGCTAAGGCTTTTTTGTGTTTCTGTAGCTACCATAAACCAAACTTGCTGATCCCAAAATACAGGCTGATGGAAATATTGCTCCTTTGGGGCAAACTGGAGGTTACCAGAGGCAGTGCTGAGTGAGAAAGAGCAGAGAAGACAGGTTACACTTAGCCTAGAAGCCCAGACAGGAAGTAAATTAAACTAGTGTCAGGTGTTTTTTTCAGAGGGAGGCAGGGAGCAAAACAAAAGCCCTGTGAAGGGTGGGAATATCTAGGAGCACCATCACTTTTTGTCTGAAGACAAACATGGTCAGAGGGCTGGTCTAGCCCTGAGTCCTGGAGGAGGAAAAAACAGTGTGCCAGCTCTAATGGTCAGTGTTGTGTCCATCCACATGGGAAGCTGTTGCCAGGGCTCATTCTAATTGACAAATTGACTTCTGTCAACTTTTCGCTTACTGCTTGCCCCAGTCTCTCAGCCAGCCCTGGTGTCCCAGGGGCAGCCAGGTTTTGCAGCACCCTTGGAGAGCAACTCAGAGGTTTCATGTGCTCTCCTACCCGGACCTTTCTTTCCAGGGGAAATGCAACTATGCAGAGAAGCTGCCAGCTAACCCTGGTATGCATTCCCTGGCCTCAGGACCCTTGGGCATAGATATTTAGAATAAATAGGTGGCAGCACAGAAAGAAAAGAGGAGAGCAGAGATTAATTGCAATTACTACTAATAAATTACAGGAATAGGGCGCATGGGTGGGTGGCGAGCCAGTGTGGGGTGTGTGGCCTGCCAGAACACACTGAGTGACCAGTGACTCTTGCGTGCAGGAGGTGAAGGAGCGTCTGCTGTGTTATGCTACTGTGGGGAAAGAGACAGCAAAGAAACAGATAATGCAGGTGGATGTCACCTGCAAGTTCATTTTGCCTGTTGTGCAAGTGTCTGCCAGAGCAATCACTTTTCATGTGGAGAAGGTAAGTCTCTGGATTGCCAGTTGCCATATGCCTATTACACCTTGGCATTTAAAGGTGTAATTGTTAAATTGGCTGGAAGTAAATTGAGATTTATGCACTTCTGGGGTTGAAAAATGTGAAGTGCATCAGAAGGGGAAGGAGGTCCATGGCTAACTGAGGTTGTTTGTCTTGTCTCCTGTTTCTGTAGAAACCCAGTGATGTCCTGACTCTGCAGTACAAGCCTCTGTCTTTAAAAAACACCTGCTCCCTGCCATTCAGCATTGTGCTGGACTTGGAGCAGCCATTCCTAATCTGCAGTGTGGACCAGCAGCCCCTCCCTGCAGATTGCAAGGTGAGCATCTGTGGGCTCTCTCAATGGGGTTTGAAGAGGAGGGATGTGGTGCAGCATTTCTGTTGGGAGATTCTCAGGTTGAGAAGTTGATTCTGTAGTGTCAGCAGTGGATTGGCCTGAGCCAAATCAGCAGAGCTGCTGAAGGAGTCAAAATCTCATCTGAATTGGGAACATCCATCCTGGCTCTAAGACAGGAGGAGAAGGGAGCAGGAAAGCAGACTGGGGCAAGCCCTGCAGTAAAGGTGTCTCCTGGAAAGCATCCCAGCTCTCCAGCAGCCTCCCCCTTGTATTGCTGCCGAGCACAGAAATGTGAGCCTGAGAGGATCTCAGAGCAGAGCGTGGTGCCTGCAGACAGATCCTCACTGTAAAGAAATGAGGGTGAACTGAGAAGCCCACGCTGGGGTCACACTTTGCACCTGCGCTGTTTCCTGCAGTCAGACCTTGGGATTTGATCACAGAGGTGGTTAATGCTTTTCATCTCCTTGCAGCCCATGACGCTGGATGTAGGGGAGGAACTTCATCTCTGCATCCAATTTAACCCAGTTTACGAGAACAATCTGAGCAGCTGGGTGGCAGAGAGGGTTCTCAGGATGCACTTCTTGGAGCATCCTCACAAGGAGCAGATCACTGTTCGGGGAGAAGTCTCCTTCCCAAATCTCCATTTCCAGACCAAGGCCGTGGACTTTGGCTGGATCTTGAGTGACACTGAACAAGTGCAGTATGTGGAGATGACCAACTGCAGCCCAATTCCTGCCCAGTACCACTGGTCATTCCAGACAGACAGCCAGGTGAACACCCTAAGGTATGTGCCCCTTTGTGCTCTGCTTAAAGCTCTTCTTCCTGGTGTCCTGTACTTCCTGTACTTGGCAAAGACCGAGGCTGTTTGCCAGGGATTTGAACAAGTGTGTTCAAATAACACTGACCAGCTGTGATCAGGCAGGAAGCTCAGGGAATAGGGGATCTCCACCAGTTTGACACTGGGCTGGAAACAATGTCCTTCTGCCAAACTGGGATTGTAAGACATTCCCAACATTTTTTGCATAGCAAGTGACCTGGAGCCCTGCTTTATCTCTGGAGCTACAAAGCTGCATGTTTAGGCACTTGGACAAGCAGATCTGTAACGTGACCTCTTTTCCTTCCCTGCCAATGTGATTTGTGGTGCTTTCTTATAAAGAACCTACACAGAACATGGTGCTGCTGTCCCAGTCTCTTGCTGCTGCTTTGCTATAGGCCCTATCGTGGCTTCCCNAGGAAACCAAGCCAAGTTAACCATCAAAGTGCTGCTGTTACAAGGAGCAGAACTCATCCAGAAACAGTTTTGTTTAGGGAGTTGGGATCAGGCTCAAAGGTGATGACCTCTGTAGCTCTGAGGAGGGCTGTGTGTGACTGTGTGGGGAACACTTACAGCCTGGCACACTCAGGTACAGCTTGAGTGTGTCCCCAGTGTGGCACTAAAAATACAAACAGAGTTACCCTGAGCACCTGCTGTGATTTAAACCAGGGAATATGAGATGAGGTGAGTTACCTGGGAGTGTTGGAAAATACTGACTTCCTCATAACCCTCCCAACAATGTTGGGGAATCATTAACAGATAAACACCTGGGAGAGCTGCAGAATTTTTGGCCTTGGCCTTGAGGGGGATGAGAAAGGGTGGGCGTTTTCAGGCGGGTGCTGGGGGGGCTGTGCTGGCTCATCACTGGCCAGATCAGCCCCTTTGTGCCTGAGTCTCACTTTGTGCATGGTTTTTGCCTTTTCCTTTCCTGCTGTCCTTTTTGCCTCCCCATGAGCTCCTCATCTCTATCCTCTGTAGTTCCTCATTGCAAGCAGTTATCAGCTGCCTGTCCCACTACTACCCCAGCATCATCCCTGGGCTGCTCTGAGCATGGACCTGCTCCAGCTTGGTTTTGGACTGGCTGTTACTGTGCTCACCACACCAGCACCCAGCCAGGGGCCACATCCTGATGAGGAGCTGCTCTTGCAGGGATCTCTCTCTCTCTACAGCTTCATGATCATAGTTGTGTTATCTTCCAGGTTCATGCCTTCACCACCTAAATTCAAATCCCAGTCATTAAAGGAGGAGGGAGTGTTTCCAAGGAGACATTCCAAGATTGAAGGTGTGGAGGAGCCAACCAAAGCCCCAGAAGCAATGCAGGATTGTGACCAGGAGGATTGTGACCAGGAGGAGGGACCTGACCAGGAGAGACCTGATCAGGAGGGACCTGGCCAGGAGGATTTTGACCAGGAAAGACCTGACCAGAAGGAACTTGACCAGGAGAGACGTGACCAGGAGGATTCTGACCAGGAGGATCCTGCCCAGCAGCCAGCAGATGCAGAGGGCTCCCTGGAAGCAGAGGTAGATGTTCTTGTGCATTACCTCTCCAGCTTGTCACCAAAAAGCCATGCTTATGCCATCCTCCCTTTTTGCTGGCCTTCTGTCCTGGGCCCTGAGAGTGGGCTGGGCAGCAGGGCCAGTGGCTGGACACGGGGTGTCTGGGGAGGGAGAAATAGGAAAGTTTTGCTTGAAGAAGCCCACTCAGATCCTACAGACCTATGCTGTGTTTGGAATTTTTTTGGCTTACTTTCTTTACAGTGTAAAATGATGCCTTTATCTGTATCATGATGAGAAGGCTTCCAGCTTCCTTCCTGTATCAAGCCATGACAAGTCCTCATCTCCATGTACCCCATTCCCAACCCAGCTAGAGGACTCACATCTCTGCCTTCCCCCGAAAGCTGGTATTGCAGTGACAGCTCCAGAGCAGCCTTTTATAAAGCAAGACTTTGCAAAGTCACTGTCTCTTCCTCCATGCAAGGAAAAGGGCATTTGGTTTGTCAACTTGCCTGGTGAAAATTAGCACTTTGGACTGGGAAATTGCCCCTTATTCTGTGGAACAGAGGCTGCTCATGAGGCAATTTATAAAAAAAAAAAAAAAAAGATGTAAGGAAGCAGAAGAGTTTCCCAAAGCCCCAGCATTGGCATTAAGTTTAAGGAGAAGGGTTGTACCTGCTCACACACAGACACCAGTTGTTTTAACTCTGCTAAGTTTTTTTCTGAATCAGGAGATACANGGGGTGCTCATGGGGAAATTTAAAAAAAAAAAAAAAAAAAAGATGTAAGGAAGCAGAAGAGTTTCTCAAAGCCCCAGCATTGGCATTAAGTTTAAGGAGAAGGGTTGTACCTGCTCACACACAGACACCAGTTGTTTTAACTCTGCTAAGTTTTTTTCTGAATCAGGAGATACAAAGCTCTGTAGATGCAATGAGTAGTGTGGCTGAATGTTTTCAGACAGAAACATAAAATCATTTTTATCTCCTGGGTGTTGCCCTGTATGCACAAGTAAACTAGGGAAATTCAAGTGGCCATCCTAGAATTCTGGAATGGTTTGGCTTGGAAGGGACCTTCAGAGATTGTGTCGTTCCAGTCCTCCCTGCCTGAGTGCTGGGGGCACCCAACTCCCTCACACAAGTTTGATGCAGGAAGTGCAGATGGAGCCCAGCTCTCATCTGTGGGTGAACTCAGCTGAGGGCATGGACACAAGTTTGATTGATACACTTGATACATACACTTGATTTGTGCCCAGGTCCCTTCCCAGCTGCTCCTGGTGTGGTGAGGTGGTGGAGCCTGCAGCTGAGTGATCTTGCTCAGAGTAGCCAGCTGCTCACTGCAGCCTGTGGTGCTTGTTTTTCCAGGAGCTGTCGTCCCCTGCTGTGGAGCCTCAGAGCCCAGTGAGGATGAGGGGATTGAGTCAATTCTCAGAGGTGGAGCACCTCAACCCTGGCATGCAGGAGGTAAGTGGGAATTTGTCTCACATCCATGTTCCCAACGTGGAAAGTGGTTCTTTAGCCCTCAGCATTGCCCACAGAGGGGCCTCACATCCCTCCAAGCCCATCACAAAGCTCTGCTGAAGCAACTGGTCACTGGAGAGGCCATGTGGGATGTTTTGTAGGGCTGCCTCAGGTCATTCCCATGCAGCACCTGGGGAGGGCATTGCTCCAATTTACCCCATCATGAGGTTGACAGGAAATTTTTGTAGGAAATTCTGCTGTAGCAGTTTGAGAAAGCAGCATGTAAATGAAGGAGAGAAGGAAAAGCCTCAGAAGCCAGATGAGCTGGACAAGAGTCCTTCCCCCAGCTGCGAGTGCTCCCACCTCCAAGTCTCCTGTTTTCCCAAAGGCAGTGAGAAGTGTTTCTAAAGGCAAGTTCTGCAGCAGAGAGAATTTCTCGCTGCCAGGAGACATTCCAGTTTACTTTAATGTAGTGTACACTCATGGATAAGTGAGTGTGGGAGAAGATTTTCCCCATGGTCCCTCCACTGGTCAGTGGCATGGACACAGGATGAGACTAGGGTGGTTCTGGCTATGTTTGGGGAATAGGCCCCTCCAGCTATGACTGGAAGCCACATGACTACTCTAAGCTGCTCTTTTCCATCCATTTCCACACTCAACACCTTGAACTCTCCTCGCCTCCCTCCAGGTTTTTGATGTCCTGCCACTGTGGGGTGTGCTGCAGCCGGGAGAGAGCCAGCTGGTCACCTTCACCTTCTTTGGCCACGCCAACATCGCTGCCCGTGTCACGGCGCTGGGCCACGTGGAGGGAGGCCCCACCTACCAGGTGGTGGTGACCGGGAAGGCTTCGTGCCCCAGCTACCAACTGGGCAAGGAGGAGATCGACTGGGGGCTGCAGGTACCACAGGTTTCTGGCACAGCTCCTTGTCTTGGAGTCGTGGCCAGTGGGTTCCTGCCCACCTCGATCGCAGGCTCTCTCCCCTTCTCGGCTCCTTTGTTGGCTCTGGGGCTTAGAATAATACCTTGGAGAGATATGTCCATCATCCCAGCTGGTTTTTAATGGCCATCTCCACCCTTCCCCTCCCTCCTGGCCAAGGGACCCAACACTGCCTCCTGGGGAAGGCAGGATCCTGCTGAAGATGTCCAGAGGGACATGTCCCTGAGATCTCCCTCCACTGATCTGCTCCTAAAGCTTGAGCTCCAAAGAAATGCTCTTGTCTAATGCTCTTACTTAATCCCCAAAATAATCCAGGGAGCAGTGTAGCTGAAGAGAAAGTCCCAGGATAATCCCCATTTTCCTTCTTTTCAGTTAAAAGCCCACAGATATTTCCAGCTGCTGGCCCTGTTTGCGTTGCCCTGAGTGTCTCTCTTGTCACCAGTATGATTCTTGCCAATATTTGCACGCAGGTGTCTTTTCTTCTGGAATGCCTGCATGCCACCTCCTTTGTTTCTCCTGGCTGTTGGTGACCCCTCAGAGTGCAGAGGACCTGTGTCCCCTGCTTCATTTCTTACCAGCCCTTACTCAGTTTTACCATCCCTCTGTAGTTGTGTGATTGCATTGTGGCTGTTTACTTTCAGCCCAGTGAAAGAGGAAGGAGATAGTCAGCATCAGGCCTGTATCTGTAACTCCCACTCCTCTGTCCTCTCTGCAGGTGTTTAACAAGGTCCTCAAAGCAGAGGTCACCCTGAGGAACACCGGGGCTGTTCCATTCACCTACGTGGTGCCAAACTCCAGCACTGGCACTGCAGCAAAGCCTCTGCCTGGTGTGCCCGTGGTCATGCCCACCACAGTGAGTAGCACAAGTCATTGGCTCTGGGCCTGTGTCAGGTGGTTCAGGAAAGGGTTAAAGGAAAAAAGGGGGAAAGAAGGAGGAAAAAAAGCTGGGGGAAAGCCCCAAACCCAGCCCTGAGAGATAGGGCTGTAAGCAATTGCTGCTGGGGACAGAGAGGTCAAGGAAGTGCTCACCTAACAGACTCTCCCATGGCCTTGGCTGGCTGATACCACTGGCCAGGGGGACAAGTGGCTGAGCTCTCTGGCTGTGCTGATATTGGAGTTGGGTGCTGCTGGCTCTTCTGAGGGTCACCTTACTCCTTGTTCCTGCCTCCCTGTTGCCAGCACTAAGCAGCATCTGCATATTCCTTGCTTGGGCTTGAAGCTTCTTTGCCAGAAATTGCACAGCCTCTGTGCTGGTCCCTCCCTCCTCCAGCTTTGCTTCTCTGCAGCAGCTTTGTGGGGCAGTGGGGGGAACAGGGAGGAGGGATGAAAGAGCAAGAAGATTTTACAGTGTCCCACTGTCCTAGCTTCTCAGTCCTGCCTGGATGTCTTGGAGCTTTAGCAGTATTCCTGTCTTTGGCCATCTTTGGAATGGGAAGGGAAAGCCAAATGGCTTTCTCATAATTTCATGTGTGTCTCCTGCAAGGGATGAC
The DNA here is from genome assembly GCA_013396955.1 of Regulus satrapa. Taxonomy (NCBI): domain Eukaryota; kingdom Metazoa; phylum Chordata; class Aves; order Passeriformes; family Regulidae; genus Regulus; species Regulus satrapa. Next base: position 63,491 of record VWZN01017392.1, on the reverse strand, counting down.
AGCTGGTGCCCTCCTCCTGTGAGCATCTGCAGACACAGAGCTCTGCCTGGGCCATGCAGGCAGTTGCTGTAGCAGCATCCTGGTGCTGGCAGCTTGGCCAGGCTCCCTTTCCCCTTTAGAGGGGGAATGATGCCTTCAGTTTTAGCTTTCATATTTTCCAGATTCTGTACTTCATTAGTATAGAACTCTGAACTTCATATAAAGTGTTAGCAAGTTCTCTTCATAGTTAGATTTTAGTTAGACAAAACAATCCTTTTCCAGCACGAGAACCCAGGACACCATTACAGCTTCAGGCCCAAAAGGTATAAACAACAGCGAATTGAGGAGAGCAGTCTTGGGAGGGTGGGACTTCATAACATGAAGATGTAATTGGACAGTTAACCCCAGTATGTAAATGGACCAAAACGTGTAAAAGTGTGAAAACCCGTGACAATTTTCCATCTTGTTTGTAGCCTCGGCCAGGCTCTTGTACTGTCCAAGGTGTATCCTTTGAAGGCCTTTTTAATAAATACCTACTTTATTCCTTTAACACTGCCTAGCTCTGTTCTAGGTAGCCTCTCAAGGGATCAGCTGCAGCCGTGTTGTGTGCCAGAGTAACTCAGGAGATTGAGGGGCAGAATTTGTCCTGCTCAGCTGCTTCTCCCTGCACTGGGAACAGGAATGGGGAGCCAAAAGTCCAGCCCAGTGTACAGGGGAGAGCCAAGGAAAGCTGCAGCTGTGTCCTGTCATCCAGAGCAGTGTTTTCCTTCAACCTCCCTGGTGTGAGCCCAGCCTGGGGCTTGGGCAGCATTTCTGGAAGCCCGAAGAGGAGGATGGCCCTTCCTGCCATCACTCTCATCCCCAGATCTGATCCTAGTCTCTGCTTCTGCATTTCCAGAGATGTATGAAAGAAACCATGAATCAGGATGCACTTATGTACCTTTGGTGTAACCACAGAAGCAGAATGTTGGGATCATTAATAAAGGGTCAGGCCCTTCAACACCAGCCTGGAATTGCTGATGTGCTGTGACAGGGGCTGCTGGCCCTCCTGAGAAAGCAGGCACTTAATTCATCTTCAAGAGAGCCTGGCAAAAGAGCTTTTACCTGTTGAGCATGGCCCTTGCTGGCAGAGGCCATATGCCACGAGCAGCAGAGCTGTGCTGACATCAGGCTGTGCTGGGGCTGCAGCCTTGTGAGACCTCGGGAGGACACACAGGGTTGGAGGCACAAAGTTTTGGGCACAAGGAAGGTGGAAGGTGATGTGGTTTGATGTTTTCTTCTAGATGAGAACTTGTCTTCTCAGCCCTGAGCCATCCCCCATCCAACCTTTGATGCAGTCCCTTCCTCCTGTCCCTGCAGGGTTCCATTGCACCTGGCAAAGAGAAAGTGCTGAAAGTCTATTACCTGCCAGGAAAGCTAGGAGCCTTCTGCAAGACTTTCCAGGTTCAAGTGGCTCATCTGGAACCAGCAGAAATCCACCTGAAAGGAGAGGGGACCTTCCCTAGGATTTCCATGGACCTACCCTGCGTGTTGAAAGGTGAGCACTGCCTGACTTCTTCCAGGGAAGATCCCCTGTTTTTTTCCCCTTCCATGGCACATCAGGCAACTCACACCCATCTCCACCAAGTCTGGAAGTTGCAAGGCTGCCAGACCATCACTTGATCTCTTTGGTTGCTTCCTGAGTCTTGAGCACTTGAGCCCGTTTGGGCTGTTTCCCAGGAACCATCCTGCAGATCTTGACAGCACATTGTTGGAGGCCTGGAAAGATGGTGGCTAGGCAGAAAAGCCTGGGAAAGCTGTAAGAGAGGGTGGAAGGGGTTTTGGTGGGGTTGGATTTGCGTGACATTACAGGGGAGGAGATGGTCCCCATCTGTGAGAAGGAAGGTAAGGCAGAGTGAATATGAGGATTCAGAGAGGAGCATCAGCATCCACTTTTCATAGATGGCTTGAGGAGTTTGTTTCTGGGAGAGGCCAATGTTGGGGAAATAGGAATTCCCATCATAAATGGGATTGGCAATGCACCCATGCTTCTATTTGTGGATAATATTTCCTTCAGGAAATGAAAAAAATAAGATACTGAAAGAGAGAAGACAAAACATGGGAATACACATACCGAGCAGTGCACCGTCTTTTCCATTGGACTTAGCAGAGTGGGAGGAGATACTGCAAGAGGATGAAGAAAACCCAAAGGAAGAAGAAAGGCAGGGGGATGAATCATCCTATCTGCAGTCATCTGAGGTCATGGGGTCATCCATGAAGTCACTGATGAAGTCATTGATGGAGTAATCTCCAGAGTTATGCAAGGACAAGTCTGTCACCATTGTAAGGACCGCTCCTCCCTCATTTGGCAGGTGCCAGCTTTTCTGTGTCACTTGAGCCCCTTGCACCCTTCAGCAGCTTTCTGGTGCCCTGCTGGCACTTGGGACCTCCCTGCTCATACCTGGCCATGACCGTGTATCTGCTTAGTGCTGGCCCATGCCTCTGTCCCTCATGGAGATGCACCAACTTCTTGGCTGCCCCAGGGAGGGATCCTTAAGGCTGTGCTCAAAGGATGGAAAGAGATGCAGGTCATTTCTGGGAAGCTGGTTGTTCCCAAGCCTTGCAAGGTTTACAGGCCTTAACAGCAGCAGCTTGACTGTGCCCTGGGATTGTGCTGGCAGTGCTTTTTTTCCAGGCTGCTTTGGCACTGGCTGAGGGTTAGGGTTAGGAGAAAAAGAAGGGACTGCATCCAGCAGGTTTGATGGGGATGGCTCAGGGCACAGACAGGCTGAGAACACAGGTTCTCATCAGGAAGGAAACATCAGCCCACATCACCTTCTAACTTCCTTGTGCCCAAAAGCTTGTGCCTCCAACCCTGGGGTGCAGTGTGTCCTCCCAAGGACTCAGAGCAGCCTGATGAGAGCTCTGCTGCTAACAGGACGGGGCATTTGCCAGCAAGAGCCATGCTGAGCAAATAAAAGCTCCTTTGCCAGCTGCTTTGTAAATAAATCTCATTTGAATATATTACTTGCCTTGTTTTTATAAGATGACACGACATTTTACTCGGCGTAGTCAGCAGGATGCCAGTAGAGGGGTTTCTGGGGAGTCAGGGCTGTGCCCTTTCTTTAGGGCTGGAGTGGGTGGAGGGGTTGGAGCTGGAGGAGGTGGTGGAGAGGCGCAGCACTGCCACCGCGGCGGCAGGGGACACGGTAAGGAGAGCGTGTGTGCCACCTTGGGAGCGTGCCTGGTACAGGCACACTGGGATTATTCCACAGGACTGGAAACAGAGAAACAGCTAGAGACAGATGTCTTCAAAGAACTAACGGGGAAGGAGGGAAAATAAGTATTGGAATGAAGGATTTAAATAAAGCTGTCAAAACAAAACAAAACAAAAAAAACCCAAACAATAGAATTATCCATTCTGGATGGTGACAGCAGATGTGAATCCAGAAGACTGGTATGGGCATATTTGGTGAGATTCTGATGAACACATTTCAGAAGGATTAGGGGAGTTAGAGGAAAGAAGTGAGTGGCCCCTTATTTAAAAAGGTCTGGAGGTGCACGTGGCTGATGTTCACCCAACCCCATGGATGGGACTGGAACTTGGTGCACTGCAACCTAAATTTTTGTGCAGCCCAGGGGAAACAGAAATTGACTGTGGAGAGTCTCTGTGGTGGGGGGAGATGGGATCGTGGGACGTGGCAAAGAACTGAGCAGGTTTGGGAGTCCTGGAATGGTTTTGAGGGGCCAGCAGAGGTGAGGTCAGTTAAAGAACCAGCAAAGGTATCAGAGCAGTGGTCACAGCACCTTGGCTGCCAGAGTTCAGGGCTGTTGGGACAGTGCTCTCAGGCGCATGGGGTGATTGTTAGGGCTGTCCTGGGCAGGGCCAGGAGCTGGACTCGACCCTTCTGGGTTCTTCCAATGCAGGATAAACTCTGATAAAGGCAGACACCTTTCCTCATGCACACTTTTCTCCCATTTCCTGCTAAATTAAGGAAGTGAGCAACCATACCTCAGGGAATTAAGAGGTTAATTCTGTAGGAATGCACCTTACTATGCTAGCAAAAAAACTTTGCTGCTGCTCAATGCAGACATTTTCTTCTTTTTCAGCTTCTCACCTTTCTGTATTCTAATTCAGCCTGTACCCTTGCAATGTTTTTCTTCTACCAGTTTTGATTATTTTTGGTTGTCACATTTCTGTATATTATCAAATGTCAGCCCTAGAAGGGGACTTGAAGAATGTTTATTTTAAATGGCTTTTACAATTCTAAGGGATTCTAATTCTCTCACAGCAGAGAATTAGAGATCAATAGTGACTCCCTTTATGGGTTCTGTACTTATTTTTAGCTTGCTGGTGTTTTTTTAAGACTTTGGGGGTCTTTTTCAGTTTTTTGAAAGTTTTATGCAATAATATGATAGCTTTTTGCCCAGAGGGTTAATAATTTTATTTACCATGATGTATTTTTGCCCAGCTTCCGTGAGCTGCAGAGCACAAACACTAAACAAGTCATGTATTCCTAAGTAGCCCCTATCCACCAGTGGAATAGTAGAAGACTACCTAGCAGTTCAGCTTTCCATTTACACAAGAAATCTAGGGATGTAACTCTGCCCACGGCCCATTTAGGCATGTTCTCCTAAATCCTGACAACTCCTGCTCCCTTAAGAGTCCTCTCTGCTTCTGCTGCTGCTTCAGGGAATATGGGAGGGCTCCAGTGAGACCCAAACCACACTTTTTAGACCACGTACATGTTCACAAGTATTTATTTGAAGGCGTTTTTCTACCACCCCGCACCTTCTTTGTTAACTTTTCACTGCAATCAAGTCGAGCTGTTTTTTTTAAGCTGTCACTGTATAGCTCTTAGGGGAGGGGAGCTAAAATTCACTTCAGGACCTGCAGTTCTGTGGTTGACCACCCACGTCCTCAGGGCCACGGACCCTGCTCTGTCCCAGAGGATACAACCCGGTCCCAGAGGGGTACATCCCCGTCCCAGAGGGGCCATCGCTGTCCCAGAGGGGCCATCCCCGTCCCAGAGGGGCCATCGCTGTCCCAGAGGGTCCATCGCCGTCCCAGAGGGGCCATCCCCGTCCCAGAGGGGCCATCGCTGTCCCAGAGGGGCCATCCCCGTCCCAGAGGGGCCATC
>VWZN01017392.1:35962-58216 GCA_013396955.1 Regulus satrapa | reverse complement strand
TGGGCCGCCCCGAGCCGGCTCCCCCCGGGGGGGAGCGAGGGGCCTGGGCAAGGGCGAGCCCGGCCCGCGGCGCGGATGGCTCCGGCGGGGCCGGGGATAACGGGGAGGTGCGGGCTGAGCCTCGCCCCGCCGCAGCCCCCGGCTCTCCCCCGCGGGCTCTTCCCGCCGCGACCCTCACGGGCACCGAGGCTTCTCCTCGGCCCGGTGCCCGTCGGTGTTTCCGACTTGCTTATCCACGGCTCGGCGTGGCAGGGAGGGGAGTGAAGGGGGCGAACCGCGAGCTGCGAGGAGATGGCTTGTGCGGGGCAGAAGGTGTAGTCGGTTTTCATGTTCTTGCTGTTTTCTGTCTCGCCAGAAGCTTGTGAGAGGACTGAAGTTACCTGGCGGGGTTGAATCACTTTGTCACACTGAACGTGGAAGGTTCGCGCTGCCTTGGGAGTGAAGCTAGCCAAGTGCATGTGCTCAGTGATCCGCTGCAGCCATGTAGTTTCTTACTTTGAGTTGCCATTTTCCAGTATGATATGCAAGAGAGAATTTTTTTTTCTTCCCTTCTCTGGCTGTTGTCACTTTTCAGCTTTGAAAACAACCAAAACCGGCAAAGGTGTGCAGTAGCAAGGAGTGTGTGTTACATTGAGTTAGTGTGAGATAGCTTTCTGAAGACATTTAAACCCCCAAAAGTCTGGTTTTGCAGTTCAAATTGAACTTCTTGCGCGAGGCAGGCTGAAATAATAATTCAGCTCATTTGAAGTCCATAATTTCCAGTGAAAATATATCTTAGAGCTGGATTGCAGTTGAATTGGAAAAAAAAACAAAAACAACTGAACAACCTAGGTAAATGCTTGAGTAGGAATTGGTTGCAGAAACTTTGCTTGAAAGTGAATTCTAATTCCTTAATCAGCTGCTGTCTCAAGTTAATACTCTTTTGCCTCCTTGAGAAGTTGTGTTTAGAGCAGTGATTTCTGTGTTTGTGTGGAGTGACTTTTAAGTTTTCTTAACAGCCACCAAAGCAAGTGGTTTTGAATGAAAGGCATTTCAAAGATCTTCACCTAGAAATAACATAATTACTGTATATAGTGAAATGCCTGATCCCGTTTAAAGTGAGGTGGTATTTTGGCTCACGTTGGGACTATTTAACTGTTTTCCCACTGGGCCCCTAATTATTACTTGTGTAAAAGGTTGCAAGTTATTTGTTAGATGGTTTGAAATATATTTGCTTAACATCTGTGTTTGTTCAGGCCTTTAGAAAAATGCAAATGGTAACAACTTTCTGCAGTTCTCTCTGCTGGGATTTCTTTTGTCCCTGTTAGTAACAGGATCATTTAGATAGTGGAAGTGTAGAGTGGTTAGGAATTGCAGTCTGTACTGATTGTTGGTAATATTGCAAGTGTAATTCTGTTGGGTTGTTTTGAAACTCATAGATATTGTGGCAAGTTTGGCCCTTAAATGTTTTGTTACTGTGTCTATAAGGCGAGGAAAGACAGGGGTGTGGCAGTTCTCCCCTCAGCTTCCCCAGTGCCTCTCCTGGTTTCGTTCCTAAACTGGGCAATCCTGCGTTCATTTGGAGGGAAGGAAATGCGGCTTCACCCTTGCAAACTTGAATTCGGTTTTTGGCTTGCATGAAGAACACTCTGAGAAAAAAAAAGGCAGTTGTGTAGCATTGTGGCTTTTGCTTAACAACAAGACCTTCTGTCCTCCTCTGCAGCGTGTGTACTGTACGTCTGTATATTTGAAAATCATCCTGAGCGTCTCTGCGCGGCTCTCCGGGGCTGTCAGGTTGCAGCTGGGATCAGCATCAAGCTGCAGGCACAGAGAAAGCTCACCCAGAGTCTTCCTCAGGTGCTTTGTGTACCAATGGCCTTACACCTGCTGACATTTCTAACAAAAAAAAAAAAAAGATGTACTTCAGACTGGCATAATTCTCTCGTTAATTTGGGAATCATGATTCGATTAATTATCGAAGTTGGAGCAGAGGAATAAAAAGACTAAGAAGGGGGAAAGTAAATGTATTTCCCAGAAGGAAATAGTCTGGACCTTGTCATCTTCCCCATTTCTCCCTTTCCATCCTTTTACTGTTCGCATATCTAGACTTAATTATTTTTAGCTCTAAAAGCATATTTAGCAGAATGTAATTTCTTGCACGGAGCAGTCCCTGGCAGCTGCTTGGTGGAGGTCTCTGAACTCGGCGGTTTCTGACCGGCCTTGAGCTGTAGCTCGTGGAGAGTTCTCCATGGATCATTCAGCTGCTGTGGAGATGGGTGTGAAAACACGTCAGAGAAACACTTCTTTCCTTCAGTCTCTGCATGCATCAGCTTGTTCCCCGCCTGGAAACGTTTCAGCTTTTCAGTGGCAGAAAGACTGACCGCTGAACTGGCGTTTAGCAGGCAGAGGTGCAGAGTGCTGGGGATAAACGCCCCTCAGAGAGCTCCCCGTGCCACTGGGCATCTGCCCGGCCCTGTTCAGCCTGGGAAAGGCTCGAGCAGCCTGCAGTGTGTGTCGGGCCACGAGCAGGAGGATGGAGCCAGGCTTTTCTCTTTTCTCCTTCTGAGGGCCTCGGCAGAACGGGACAGCTGCTCTGTGTGAGGGCAGTCAGGCCGTGGTGGAACAGGTTTGAGCTTCGAACCTGCTTTATTCGGGGATAATTTGCATAGTTTCTCTGTTGGGAGCGTATCCTTTGCTCAAGGAGTTATCAGGTGGTTCTTGGTGGAGTTGAATAGATGATGACCCGTTTGAAAGAAGAATGACCGGTTCCATTGTGTTCCTAGAAAGTGCACGCTGGGGACGCTGCTGTCTGTGCAAGTTCTAGTGGCAAAACAAAACCAAATGAAGGAAAAACAATCTTAAACTGTTAGTTGCTTTACTTGCCCGTCTAAAGGCTGCTGGATCTCTAATCTGAGTGATCTAAAATACCTGCAAGAGTATCAGGAACTGGAAAAATTGAAAGCGCTTTCATTGTCCTTCTTTTCTCCTGTTAATCACTCACGAAGGGTGCAGCAGCTGATGGTCCAAACCATGTTCTCTGTAGATTCGTTCACATGTGTCACTGGACCAGCAGCACAGATTTAAGGGTGGTGCTGGTGCTATTTTGTTGCACTAATTCTCAAATCTTCCAGAGAAGAAGATTGAATTCAATCATAAGAGTTTAACTTTGGTGGTGTGTTGGGCAGGCTTTGCCATCCTGGGAGCATGGTTTATTTATGCTGAGATTACTTGTGGAATAAATATAGTTATAACTGAATAATAGAAGGCAATTTTCTCCGCTAGAACTGGAGTGTATTGGTTTGAGGTTTTTCCTCTTTAAATTCAGTGGGTTTTTTCTTGGTGTTTTGCAGACCAAAAAGGCTTCACAGACCTTCTTTGCCTGTGATGGTTGTTCACTGACTCTTTGAATACAGCTCGCTTTTTAAATGCGGCCATCCCTGGCAGACCAACCTCTGTTTTTCTTTAGAAATGTCTATTTTCCTATTGCTCATGCTAGTTTTTGTTGACTTTTTCAGAAAATGTAGTGTTCTTTTAGAATCGCAGGCCTACCTTGCTCCAATTAAGAACGACTTAATGATTTTAATAGATAGCAGCAAGCTTCCATGTGTCCAGACCTGAGAATGTGCAAAAGCTGAAGCAACCTTTCATTCCTTCTCCATACTGCCGAGCTGTGACAGTAGCTCACCTGCTCCAAATGTCACCGCCACCTATGTGTTTCAGAGAGGGCAATCTCTTTATTAACCTTGTTTTTCCAAGGAAAAATTGACTTTTCCTCAAGCTACCCCTCTGAGTAGCTCTGGCGGTGCCGCATGAGCAGAGGGATGGACGTGGCGCTGCAGCAGACTGACAGAATCATGTGTTTTGTAGCTTGTGAAGGAAGCAGTAGGAGGAGGTTTCATCAAGACTGGTGGCAGAAACGAGTCTCTTAAGGACCGAGCTCCCCTGAGGAGTGAGTTCTGGGCTGTGTTGGTAAACTCACACCCAGAGCTAAGGCAGGAGGGGTGAGTGTAGACAGAGACACAAAGCTGGGACAGGCATCTAAAAAGATTCTGTCTTTTGGAGTTGGTGGGTATAAAAGTCTGCCTGAGGCTGTGTAACCCTAGTTTACTCAAGGTCACTCACGGCTCATGTGGAGCTCTGTTCTCCTCTAGGTCTTTGTCTTATGGGTGCAGCTTTCCCTGGGTCCTGCAGCTTCTTCCGCTCTTGGTGCAGTCTGGCACCTGCCAAAGCTGATGGATGCAAGGAATTCACTGGGAATCCCCTCGTACCTTGCAGGATGAGATGTATAGGGATTGTGGGGAGACAGATGTGCAGAGGGATGGAGTTTACTCTTGGTATGTCAGCGGGAGCCTGGCAAAGGTATTGGAGAATTTTATTTTGGTGTCACTGCAAAAGGCCCCTGCGGAGAAGGACATCAGTGTCAGCTGACACTGAAGACATGTACCTGTTGAAGACAGAGTTGCTGTGAGCTGCAGCTTTTGTGCTCTGAATTGGATTTCTGCTTCAGCACCGACTGGTGGGTGGTATTTGGGGTGGGGATAAATTCTCTAGTACAAGCAGATTCCAAGAAATAGAGTGAATAATGTGAATTAAGTGTTACACTGCGTGCTGGTAGCTCAGCTTTACTGCTGTGCTTTTGTGAAGAAGCTGTTAATCAAATGGACTGTGCTGTTCCTGAGTGCGTGTGAGGAGGTAGGTTTGGGTTGAAGTGACAAAGGCAAGGAAATTAATTAGCTTAGGGAAATTATCTCCTTTTCCATGGGGAATTAAGGCGGAGTATCCAGTAATGCACTTACACAATAGTAACTTTCAGCAGGTGTATTTAAAAGGACAGGTGGTGTGCCACATCTTAGGAGCTTTCTAGTTTATTGAAACTTCTTTTATCCGACGTTATATTAAGTGAATGTTCTTGTTTCTGTAAGCACAGAGAGATTTGAGTGAAGCACGGATGGATTGAGCTGGAAGCTCCTCTGTGTTGCCCTAGTGTTTGACAACACCAGAACCCCTGCTTTCCTCAGAGGTTTGCAATAGCTCTTAAAGCCTTTTATGTTATATTTATCTCATTCAAATCCTCTACTGATAAGTGTATCAATACGGTCTTACATGGGTTGTGTCTCACTGAAAGGGACTGGGCTTGATGGCACAGATCATTCCCATCTTGTTCTTTCTTTAGGTACATCTCTAAGCTTCTTACATCTGTCATGACAGGCAGAAAACACGAGACAGCACGGAGGAAAAGGTGACAAATCAGAACAGGAAAATAAGCCTTTCCAGGAAGAATGAGTGTTCAGCCAAACCATATATGGATGGCACAGGAAAGAGAGTAAGGTTGTAGCAAACAAAAAAAAAAATAGTCAAGGATTACTAATTTTTTTTTTTTTAGCTTGTTCTCATTTGTGACAAAAATCGACGTTATAACTGGTCAAATTATCCTGGTTTTTATTTTATTTATTCAATAGTATTTTACTGATCAAAATACAAATACTTTTTTAGGAGGAGATAGCAAGCTAACGTACCAATTTTTAGATCTAGAAACCAGAATTCTACTTTCTATATTTAAAATAAGAATTCCTTCATTCCTTGCAGTCTCTAAGGCTTTCTCACAGTTTCAGGATTGAGCAGAAGGCATCTGGTGCTTGAGCGAGGCTGTTGTGCCTTGGGGGACTAAATGAGGTGCTGATCTTGGGTTTGTGTGATGGTACAGGGAGCTGTTAAGGGTGAATGCACATCTTGTGTGTGGGGAAGTTTAATATGGCAAGAGCTACCTTGCTTTAGCTTCAGAAGAATTAGCTGGTGGTTATTTTGTTGTCCTAAATGTCAGTTCAGTGTTAGATGTGTGACAGCTGAGCATCAATACTGTCGACTAGATTTGCCCTTAAATGTTTAGGAATATCTGATGGTGATGTAGCTTCACGTGTTGGAAGTTGAAGTTGTCATGATCCATAAAAAGTGAATCCATGTGATTTTTCCACCTGTGCTGATTGTTGGCTCCACTGCAGCAAAAACCAAAGTACTCAATTCTAGGTACCCACACTACTTGTGGTTTCCAGATCAGAGCCCTGCCTCTCAGCAGGGTGGGCATCACTCAGTAGGGTTTCCAGGGAGTTGGTGCCGTGGTTTTAGGATGGTTTTTCTTCAACATAAAATCCTCTCATACAGGCTGAAGTTATTTGATTTCTGGATCAACTCCACGTTGGGCTAGTATGCAGCAATTAAGGATGTGGAATCAATAGAAGTTTTTCAGTTGTAAAGAGCTAGGTTTAAATTGTTTGGGAGGCGAGTGTGGGGTTGGTTTGGTTTTTTATTTTTTAAATCTGTCGTACTTGAGTGTTTTTTAATTTGCCTTGTGTTTACCCAGAGCAGTGACCACACTGGGTAAACTCCTCCAGACTGAGGTGTGCACTGCAAGTATCAGTGGAGCACTCACGATGGTGACTAACACCAGATTGCAGATCTCTTTGGAGCACTTGAAACAATAGTGGCGTGGCAGCAAGACTTTGCATTTTTATGTTAGCGTGCAGGCTTGGTGAGTTTGATGTTGACTATACTGCCTGGCTGTCTGATTGTGAAATAAAAATGTTTAAAGCTGTGATAGCAGCTGTTCTTGGTAGTCAAATTTGCCACCCTGAGAGCACAGATGCTGCCTGCTGTTAGGCCGTTGATCTGATAAAAGAGATTTGCTCTCCTGTAAGTCTGGCCAAATTTATTTGACTTTAAAACTTCCAACCCATTGAGTCTGAAGCCGTTTCAGTTCCTGATTGTATGAGTAAAGTTTAGGCAGCCAAAGGCCTAAAATATGAAAAAAGCTTTTCTTGTTAAGCTGGGCCTGGGAGTACCCTGTGTGGAGATCTTGGGAATATGTGTTTTGCTTCTCAAGAATTTGTCAGATCTTTTACAGGTGTGTAATTGACAGCTAAAGGAAGCCAAAATAACTATTATGTCCTGTGTCCTAAAATAAATTGAATACCATTCTAGGCTTGTAGTGCAGTTTTAACCTGTAACTCCTGGTCAGGGATTGCAAAGAGGGACTAGTTGCTGACAGATCTAGATCTTAAGCAAGTATAGTTTGCTTGAAGTGAACTCAGATCTTAAAATATAATGTAATGGGGTTTGAGCGCAGCATTTTTGTGTTTTGAATTTTAGCATAATTCTTCAGACTTCCAGAGGGAGATCAGGATAAATAAAAATGAATGTGCTTTCTTGAAAAAATACAATGTCATGGTAAAGCCATCAGCTTGGGCCTTTGGAGACCACTGTGCTTAATCCTTCTGGAACAGAGGGACTGTTCAGAAGTGTGGGATGCCTTCAGCACCTTCACTAGGAGCTGCAGTTTCTCACCACTATGAAAACTCATGGTTTGTGAAGTTATCACAGGTTCAAAGATAAACATCGAGTCTACTTCAGCCTCATTGACAGAAGAGGATGGGCAGTAAGCTCCTGTTAAACAATGAGCTAGTGAATGAATTCTTGCTATGTGCCATTGACAGGACACTCTTAGAATGAAATACCTGAGGAGCTAAATACATGAATCAGTTGGTGTAAGCCACTTGCAGACAATCTATGTTAACAGGTCAGTTGTTTACAGTAAATGAGATGGAGTTGAAAGAGCAAGCACTTGCCAGCTTGTTCAGATGCTGTAACTTCTGAAATATGTGAAGACGAGGTGGTAACACTTGGTTTTGTTCTTGTTCTCCACTTTTGTACATGAGATGTGACCTCACACTGAAATAGCACTACAAACCGAATCTATAATTAGAAATTAAACCATTCAGAATCCAAGACTTGTAAATACAAGTCTAGGATACAGAGGTTAGTTTGTCCTACTTATCCCAAAGAAAAATTCAGGCCAGTTGAGAGGATCTGTGTTTCTCAATGCTAATATTCAAGCCAAGTGTTATGCTTATTCCTGTGATCTTTCTGATGGTTTTGTTTGTTTTTTAGTTACTGGCTCTGGTTGAGGATTCAGAATGGGAGACAAGCCTATCTGGGAGCAGATTGGATCCAGCTTTGTACAACATTACTACCAGCTTTTTGATGCAGACAGGACTCAGTTAGGAGCAATATACGTGAGTATCCCCAGAAAGGGAGCTGGGGCTCTGTCCCATTGTCTGTCTGGGATTGCCTGTTCTGATGTGTGAGAATACACTGGGTGGGCGAGTGGGCTTTATCCTGACTCCAGTCAGTGCAATCACACGTGCATTTATTGCTTTTCTTTTGTGCCTCACTCTGGTTTGAGCTTTGTTTGCCTTATAGGCAGTCAGACTCACAAAAGCCCTGTTTAGCTGTAGGCAGTGATTTGTTTTGGAGGGGTTTGATGATAATCCTATGATGAAGTGCTCTGTAAAAGCAAACATTCTAGCCTTAGTTTGCCATTAATTTACAGGCATGGATTTGCTTGGATCCCTATTGAAGTGGGATGTAATTTAAGTCCTACCTTGTATTTAGCAGTTCTTGCAGGTGTTTCTTGGACTTTGTGCTATATTAATAATTCAAACATTAAAATAGATTTACAGTTTTAAATCAAATTTAAATATGTAGAATGACACGTAAAATGAATGTAAATTTGGTTTAAATTTCCTCAAACATTAGGTTTTTATTTTTACTTTTTATTTGGGGTGAAGTAGACTTGGAATTTGACCAAAATTAAAAACTGTATCTAACAAACCCAGAGAACATCAGCTTTTAGTTTTGGGGGAAGATTCCTCCAGAGCACGCAAAGTGCTCTGTGTGTGAGTTGATTGCCGATGGTGAGGAATGCTGCTGGGTGACTGAGGAGTTGCAGCAAGATGTTCAAGGCTGACAAATCTTTTAGCATATCCTGTTTTTCTGGCCGGTTTTTCATCTGCTGGATGAGCTGTGTGAAGTTTCAGCAAGCTCCTGAGGATGGAAATGGTTCAACACCCTCTGACACCCCTCCTTATACCTCAGGAATATCCTGCAGCACTGATACCATTTGCTCTTGGGATTCTTGTGTACTTCCTACCTGCCAGATTGTTGGTTTACTTTGCCCAAGAAGCTGTACACAGAGCCTAGAGAGGAAGAAAACCAAGCACTTTGTGTTCTAACCACAGCTCTAAATATGGAGGCTCTTAGTAGTTTGTATTTTATTACCAAAATACATTCTAGTCCTCAAAAATGGTGGTAAGGACAAACTAATTCAAATTCCTGCAGATAGGGCCTTCCACACAGTGAAGTTTTTTCCACCCTTAGGGTTTTTCTGCCTTCCATCATTCAATGAAGAGTCCTGTGCACTCTTTTTTGGGAGAACTATTCTGCAGGTCACTGATGTGAGTTGTTTAGTGGAGTTCCCGTACTGTGGAGAATGGGACCACCCTGCTTTGTGTGGCTGAAATGCATCAAAGCCACAATTTGTCTAAATTTGGGGAGATTCTGTAGAAATGGGCTTTTAATTAGGAGCTTTTTACCTTCAGAGCCCCTGGGGGAGCAAACAAATTTCATAGCATGCAGGAATGCAGCAGGCAGCTCTTAGATTTGGTTTGTATTCCAGTCTCACTCCTTCCAGCACAAGATTCAGTTTATCTTTAGTGGTGTACTCCAAGTCAGTTGAGACTTTTGTCACGTATTCCGGGTAGGGATCTGGCCAGTCACTTTTCAGTTGCTTGAGTTAGGTGAGTTGGAGCACTACCCTGCTGCTGTAACCCATGTTGTCAGTTTTCTTCATGTATTTTTCTCATTCCTCATGCTTGGCTTTGTGTCCGATGTGTAGAATTTTTGGGGATTTTTTTTATCCTTTCGATGTTCTTCTGAAAGGAGACTTTTATCCAAATGCAGGAACTCTTTTTGCTGGTAGACTTAGGGGAATGAAATGTAGGCTGCTTAATTTTTAATTGATTGTTCCAAACTTCTTCAACTGACTTTGCCAGATTTTTTCTATGTCCTTTTGAAGTAGTTTTCAAATAGTAGATTCTGAGCATTTATGCTAAATAAACAAAATCTCTTATCAGGATTGCTTAAGGGTTACCTAAGTTGATGACGTTTTTCTTTTTCCCCCAGATTGATGCATCATGCCTTACGTGGGAAGGACAGCAGTTCCAGGGCAAAGCAGCCATTGTTGAAAAACTCACTGTAAGTCTGTAATCTTAACTAAATGTTTTGGGAAACAGCTGTAAGGACTAGGAGAAATTTGCTTCTGAAAATTTGAGTTAGACCTAAGTAGTTCAAAAATCTTGAACTTGTGCTTCCAGCTTAGGTCTTCAAGAAATGTTATGAATGATGTTTCTTGCTGTGTAGTGGGGTTATTCCACTGATGGCTCTAATGGTGGAATGTTAATTGACTCCATAGTTTGCAAGGTTGTTTTATGATTGCAATGTATTTGACATTATTGATTTATTTTTTTTAAAAGGTCTAATGCATAAGCTGCCTCTGATCTAGAGGAGTGAAAGGTGCCTTTGCTCTTTTAAGGCATGCCAAGGAAGAAGCAATAGCAAACCTGTTACTTGGATCTGTCTGTGATAAAGGCTAGACACATTACAGCAAGGAACAACTTGTTTTCTGATACCTAAACTGCAAATAAGTTCTGTAGTGGAGAAGCTGACTTATCCTCAATGCAGATTTGTCAGCAGTTCAGATGTGAGCAGGTATGGTTCAGGATTTTGAAACATGTTTCCTCTTCAGCAAGTGAGAGGACACTGGAATCCCATGTTCATTTAGTTAAACTAAAAGAATTTTTATCTTTTGAGTAAATCCATGCTTCTGTTATAGAACTGGGGGTACTTGCAAGCTGTCATGAAACTAGAAAGTTTGTTTCTCTTGCAAGATATGCAGAGGACATGCTTTTTAGGTCACCAGACAGTCTGCTCTGAGTATGGTATTTCAGACATTTTTATTACACATTGAGAAGAAAAATAATTGCAACTTGACACTTGGTTTATTGCACAGCTGCTGCTCTTGTGATTTGGAATTGCTTCTTTTGCCTAAGGCATCTTTAAGCGTAAAGACTGAGGCTTGCCCTGAGGGCTGTGCCTCAGGTACCTGTGTTGCCTTTGAGAAGGCTGCACATCTTAGAAACAGCAGCAACCGCTTGCTTGTAGGTGAGGAGATACCCAAACACCAGGGTTGCTTGTTTGTGTACTCCGTGTTCTTCAGACTTTTGGGCTTGCAGCCACTTAGACACCCAACCAGCCAAACATTTGCTTGGCCACAGTGTCTGATTGCTGCCTTGGATTCAGCCCAGTGCACATCCAGCCCCTTTCCCACTATGACATAGCTCATCTTTACCTTCCCTGTCACTGGTGCGAGGCAGACTTTCTGGATTTATGTGCCTGCTGCAGTTCTGATTGGTGAGTGAAGAGACACACTACTCTGCTGTTTCTGGTTTGTATCCATCTGCTTAAAGTAAGGAGGAAATGCACTGAAGTTACTCTGTGCCCTTCCAGCGCCGTGCCTCCCTGTGGGCTGTATCAGCTTACAGTCACTCTAATGTCACTCAGCATTCCTCTGTCAGCACAGAGCTGCCGGGGCTCCCTTTGCTGTGTCAGCTTCATGTGCTCCCCTGCTCTTGCTTCTGGAGCTGCTTAGTCAGTTCAGCACATCCCTCCAAGTTTGACACTGAAATTCTTTCTCACTTCTGCGGTTTTGCGTCCTTCAGTGCCTGGCTGGTGGATTGATGTAAGCACAAAGAGGTGGCGTTTTCTTGTAGATCAAATTCTTCGCTGTGTGGCAGTGGTATGGCACCTTTTCAGTGTGCCAGTGGGGCAGGGTTGTATGGGCATTGTTCTGCAGGCCTGGCACAGCTGTACCTTGTTACACTGTGGGAGTTGACACTTGTTCCTTCCATCCTAATTGGTGCTGGACTTGTTTCACATAGAGTGCCTGTGCTAATTAGGCAGCCTGATTTACATTGAGTATTTGAGATAATAATTGTGTAGTCCTATGAACATGCTAGACCAAGGAGGAAGCTGAGACAGGTATTCTTGCTGCCAGCAGTGAGTTTATGTTGCTCGACTTTATTCTTGCCTAATTTCTCTTACCTGACTTCAAGAAGATTCTGTAGCTTTAATAGTGAAAGACCAGTCAATTTCTAATGTCAGAGGATGGTAAAAACCTCACTTGTCCTGTGACTCCATGCTTTTTTAGACACTTCTGTTGTACTTTTTGTACCACAAAATCCTTCACGCCAGTACAGATGGATCTCTATAAGCAGCTTCCTTTTGAGGTAGCTTCTGCCTGTCCTAAAAATCAGTGTTCTTTCCTGTCACCTGCACTCCTGCTCTTTCCAGTGGGATTTCTCCCAATGGATCACGTGAGTAGCTCACTAGGCTGGCCAGCTATTTGGGGTCCTTTCCTCTGAATAGGACAGTAATAGAATCTTTAAGGTTGGAAAAGATGTCAAAAAAAGCCTTTGACTGAACACCACCTTGTTAACTAAACCGAGTGCCGTGTCCAGTTGTCTGTTGAACACTTCCAGGGAGACTGACTCCACCTCTTCCCTGGGCAGCCCATTGCAGTGCTTAACCTTTTCAGTCAGTAAATTCTTCCTGATGTCTAACCTGGACCTCCTCTGATGGAGCTCGAGGCCATTTCCTCTTGTCCTGTGGAATCAGGTGCTTGAAACAGCCACTGTCTTACCCAGCCATTGGTTCCTTGTCAGCGTTTTGCAGAGCCCTTGCTTCCAAAGCCTTTTCTTCCTCCCTGGGCACAATTGCATTCGTTCCACTTCATCGCTCTGCCTTTTCAAGAGAATCTTTTTGCTGGGCTTGTTCAACAGGAAGCTCCTGTGCTGAGGTGAGAGTAGGCTTTGGAGTACCCTTTTGTCAGAGGAACTTCCCAGCCTATGCTTGTGCAGGCTGTGTGGCATTTTGCACATTCAAGTTCGGGACAGTGACCCTGGAAAACAGTCTGCTGGTCATTCAGAAAAGAAGGCTCTGGATTTGTGTTGTTACTAAATATCTATTCCATACCACAAAGCAGTGGGTTCACTTTGTGCTTCCCAGTTGGTTGGGATTGCACTCCCAGCCAAGGGGAAACACCGCAGGCTTTATTAAAGGGTGTTCTTGGATATTGTCCCTCTTAATTGCAGGACTGCTCCCTACACTTTATTTGCTTCCTCAGGTCCTGATCCTTCTGCAGTTTCTGTGTTCTTTATTACCCAGGGATTTAGCTTCCTGGAATTCTTCCTCGAGCCTTAGGCTTGTAGAGCCAAGCGTGTGCTTCGTATCCATTACAGCAGGACTCGTGTCTCTACCTAGGCCTTCTAGGAAGTCTTTAAGGCTCCTTCCACTAGAGGGAAATGCAGAACTTGTTGAAGTATGCATTTGGATCTGTTTCAACCTGTTTCCAAATCAGGGAAATGCAGCAAAAGCATCCAGGTGCCACCTGAGGGTTGAGTGGCCTCGTGCTGCCATCCTGTGCAGCTCCTGGACTTGGAGTATCTTCCACATGGTCACCCAGAGCTCCATCTGTGCTGAACTGCCACTAAAGCACCTAGCAGTAATGCAGCTTTTGGGAGAGCAATCCCAAATTGCACTTGTGTGGCAGGACTCTGAGACCTCCCAGATATTTCACATTCACTGCTTGGAATTGTCCATGTTGGAATGAGAATGTGGTCTAAGTTGAAAGACAGAATTATTCTCCAGTCCCTGCTGTTGCTCAAGGGTGCATTCCTTGCACCTCCAGGCATACTGATATTGGCTACCTGGGCGTCCAGGGAATTAGAAAGGGGAAGGGTGGATATGTGGATGTCACATCTTGAAGATTTCATCCACTTTTCCTTTCCATTTATAGCCGCTTTAACAAAGAAGCCAATTCGGAATTGTCTGGTAAACCTCAAGTATTATATGATAAAATCTTTTAACACAGTTCAGAGCAGAGGTTTGTTCCTTCATCATGAGAACTTTGAGCTTACAGATGATCTGAAGCCCTTCAGGCAGTGCAATTAAAGTAGGAAAAGGTACCATTTCCTGTGTATGCTGACATTATTTCCTCTTTTGGTGCTTGATAAACACATCTGTTAAAATTTACCCCACATGGGTAGTACCCTCATTTGCAACAGTTCTCTGTGCAGTACTGTCACAATAGTCAAACACTTCATATTGGATTTGCTCAATCGTTGTTTTGTAAGTTAAATAATTCAATTACTGTACATTTCCTTATTTTGATTTCTTTCTTTTGATTTCTTTTCATTGCAGAGCCTCCCTTTCCAAAAAATACAACACAGCATCACAGCACAAGACCACCAACCTACACCTGATAGCTGTATACTCAGTATGGTAGTGGGACAGCTTAAGGTAAACTCTTTCCATTACAGGTTAATGAGTGCTTATGTCTTAGATTTTTACAGGATTCTAAAAAATCTGATTTCTGAATACATTTAAAAGCTCTCATGGGTGGGGAAGAAACAGGGAGAAGCTTGCATTGGGATATTGTTCCTCTGCTGTTCAGGACTATCAGGAAATGTGCCTTCCTTCAGATACCTAGTTCTGAGTAAACCACCTGTAGTTTGACAGTCATGTTCTCCCAAGCAAAATATTGTGGATTTTACTGTGCAGACAAATATCATGTGGGTCCTAGAGGCATCAGTATTTCCCTTACCCTGATGCAGTAAGGTTTTGGTGTCCTCTGTTGCATGTAAAAGCATTGTCACAGTGTTCTTGGACAATTTAAGCACGTCTGCTTTAACATCCTCGATGTAATATTTGCATTGAGCTCTGATTTAGCAGACTTCATTTTGTTACCTGACCGCCCCTCAGTGAGTCTGTACCTTCTCTGTACTGTCGCAGGACACAAGAACACAATCCTGGTGTTAGTACAGTCTGTAATCAAAACTGATTCAGCAGGGGGAATGTTGCCTCTGAGATCAAACACTTATTGTTCAAACAGCTGCTTCTTGTGAAGAATCAGATTACTTTTCAGGCTTACTATGACCATATTGCTGTGAGTGATACTGCTGAACTGTGTAAACTTACCCGGTCTGCCAATATACCAGGGCCACATACTTGTAAATTAATGAAGCTACTTATGAATGAAAGGCATTGTCCTGGAATTTTCAAGAAATACTCTGTATGTAAAGTCAGCTGCAGGCAGAATTTGCTCACAGTGAGTGGTGTTAGTTTAAAAAGAAGTGAAATTGCGTAGCAGTAGTTAAAGTTACCAGAGTTCATTTAGTCCAGCCATGCTGTGAAGTCAGGCCTCTAATGCCTCCCAGTCTTTAGAGTTACCTGCACCCAGTTTGTTTTAAAATAGCTGTTTAGATTTCCTTTTCCTGCTAACTCCTTGGCACCTCTAGTATCAAAGCATTCAAACTCCCACTGACGCTGTACTATTTACTAAGCAGACATGGGACTGAATGTTTGAATCTGCTTGCTAAACTGTTCTCTTTGTTTGGGGCTGGGCAGCTGAGAAGGGCAGTGCCCACTGTAATGCATCCACTGCTAAACCTAACATAGGCAGCTTTGGCTGTCGTTAAAGTTGCTCCTGCTTCCTAGCTGCAAGTTGGATTCCAGCTTTTTTGTTGCTCAGTCCCACCTAGACTCTGTGGAAAAGCAGCCACATGTGGCCATGGGAAGCACTGAATTATGGGACAGATATGCTGATCTACTCAGCCTTGGGTGTGCACAAAATTCTGGGATGTGATGGAGACCTCTTGACTCAATATCTTGGGCCAGTCACATCTGCACCTCCTTTTGCACAGTCATGCTTTTAAGGTTATTGCATAATTATCAAGCAGATCGTAGCTTGCCACGGTGATTGTGTTAGATCCTGTGGCAAGATACCAAGCTGTAAAAGATTCCATAAAGCTATTGAGTGTTCTCAAACCATAATTTATTAATATTGGAGGGATTGTAAATGCAGTCTGGGAGCTTTCCATAAATACCATGAATTAGAGTAGTATTTTCTGATTTTTTTTTTTTTAACCTCTGAGTAATTTCAGCAAGCTGAAATTGCTCCGTATAATTTGAGGACCATGTGTTAGAGCATCCAGGTATTGGAGGGAACATACTGGGCTAAAGTATGCCTACTGTCATGACCAAATACAACTTGCTTGTGAATTTTTAGTAGGTGAGGAAATGTTTTTCCATTCTTCACATTTGTGTCTCAAAGCTTATCTTTAAAAATCATATCTTAATCCCAGGGAATGCTGCTTTTCCTGGGAATGCTGAACAAGTGTCCGGAAAGTCAAAGTCAACTTAAAACTTCATGCTTCTTTCTGCCCTGTGTGCCGTTTATAGAGGTGGTCAAATGAAATATCAGGAACAGTCTGTGGCGTGAATGAACCTGGCTGTCATACGTAGCGAATGCTTTTTTCTCTCACGCCAATCCACACACGTTGGCAGCCATTTTACTGCATCTCAGTGCAGTAACTGAGAACAGCTGGGTGCAGGCGGTGCATTTCAACAAGCGGCTCACCTGCAGCTGCAGTTGAGCAGGGAGCGCTGTAACAGGCAGAGGTGCAGCTGCAGCTGAGCAGGGAGCACTGTAACAGGCAGAGGTGCAGCTGCAGCTGAGCAGGGAGCCCTGTAACAGGCAGACGTGCAGCTGCACACTCGCTGTTATTCAAAGCTGCCTTCTCAGCCTGCATACATTGCTCTCGAGGAGAACTCTAAGAGAATTTTGCACAAGGAAGGGCCCTTCCAAGACTACCAGTAGCATGTTAATACATCAGTACAAACTATGAATAAATTAAAACCCAAACCTTTTGCAGCAGAATCATCACCTGCACTGAGGGGCCTGGGCACAACAGCTTCTTTGAGAAGATGCTGCAGAGTAACAGAGCAGCTAAGTAGGTGAAGGTCACTGGCAGGGATCTAACTGGCTAAAGCAGCTCAGTAATTGCTTTCAAAGATCCTCTTCAATGAATGCTGATAGGTATTATTCACGTTTGGGTGGGGTTATCCTTTTGTAGAGGTATAGCAAATATACATCCACTTATTCTAAGCATATTGGTTTTTATTGCTGTTCATTGTCTGAGTGCTGCTTGCTTGCCTCAGCTAGGAAGAGTAAGCATCCCTTTAAGCTTTTGGGAGTGAATTCCTTTTGGTGTGACCCTGCTTTGCCAATGTTCATCCAGAATGTCACCCACTATCTTCAGTGTGCTACACCTAGTAATGTATTTCTCCTGTCATGCTCAGGCAGATGATGACCAAGTTCTAGGCTTCCACCAAAGCTTTTTGTTGAAAAATTTGCAAGGTGCCTGGGTGTGCACCAACGAAGTCTTCAGGCTAGCCCTCCACAACGTTTAACTCTCTGCCTTACCTGTCTTCCAGTCCTCGCTGTCCTGGTTGAGTAAGGAGCGCTCTCTTCTCGCCCTTCTGTCCCTTGAGCTCGCCTGAGAAGCATGGCTGTGGCTTGTGTGTTCTCAGAGCCATGTGGCAGAGCAGTGGCTCTCTCCAGAGTGTGATTTTTTTGAAGTGATTGATGCAGAATTAATTGTGAATAACTAATTGTTATGCAGTGTTTCCTAGTCTTAAAAGGAAAAGGAAATTTGCAATTAAAATCACTGGATATTTTTGTAATGCATGCAGAACACTTAAAGCATTGCTTAAAGCCTGTTAAATAAGGTTTAACATCTGAAACAACCTGAAGTCTCGAGTAATTAGCCTGTCCTTTGAGGTGAGAGTTGTTACAACCCTGCAGTTTTTTCAATCAATAATTGTTGGGGGTGCCGGTGAAGAAGTAAAACCCTCTCTGACTAGGCCAGAGGAGGAAAGTTGTGTAGCTAAACCTGAAATGCAAAGCAGTGTTGCATCTCAAACTCTGGCATGACTCACTGCTCTGTGAGCTGAGGACTTCCTTTTGAGCCTCCAGGTCAGAAAGGATATAGAAAAACGGAGAGGTCAGAAAGCTGCCAAGACTGGGGGTGATGAAGAGCTTGTGGAACTGGGAGAGAAGGTGGTTAAGGGCAATCTGCTTGAAATGTCAGTGAAAAGGAATTGAGTACTTCCAACAGCCTGAAAGCAAAGTCTTCTCAGTGGTGCCAGACAGTGTAACAAGGGACAGTGGTTCGAAACCATAGCTTGGAAGGTACAGATGGGACACAAGGGAAGGTTTTCATGGCAAGACTGAAAGCCTGGACACCACGGGAAACATCTGTTGTCTGAGAATCTGAAGACTGTTAGACAAAGCTGTGGCTGATGCAGTGAAAGATGTCCCTGTCCAGAACAGGAGGATGGGATTAGATGATCTCTAAAAGTCCCTTCTGTGGACCTTTACCATCCATGGACCAGCCCAGCCCGTTCTGTGATGCAGAACTGCTGTAGTCTGTGCTCCTGCTGAGCAAAAGGCTGGCCTGGAAATCAGAGGATTCTTCCAGTCTGATTCTGGGATTTCTTTAATTTTTGTTTTAATTCAGTGATGTCGTGGAAGAATTTGAACTGCACAAAGTTTTATAGGAAGACTAAAGCTCCTTGTGTTTCAAGCCTGGGCTCACATCTGGAATGCAAATCCTGAGATGGACATGCCTGAATTTGAAGTGGAAAGTAAGGCTAGAGAGTTTCAGTGGTGTTATCAGAGCTGTGATGAAATCTAAACTAAAATGGGATAGGATTGGTCTGTGTTTTCTGGGGCATCTTGAGTCACTGGGCTCTGAGCCTTTGCTATGTGCTAATATTACATAATCAAAATTTGAGAATGGACTATAAAGTATATATTTCACCTTGAATATAGTTTAGGATTTTACTCGTTTTTCAAATATACTGCTCCTCTATGCTATGAAGGGATAGCATGAAAGGAATAAAGAAAATAATAATGTGTGGCTTCCTCGTAGGAATTTGCTGCCTGTACCACACCAAGTGTTTTGGGGAGAATTCCCTTTTAGTCTTTCTTCATGTATCCAGCCCTGAATTTCTTAAGAAAGGAGGAAATCCTCCTTAAGCCAAAGCATCAAGAGCTGCAGTGCTCTTATCAGAGCCTACCTAGGCTTATCAGAAATCAAGGAGACCTACACTAAAGCTTGTCTGGCAATAGTATTTTTTTTTTCCAGAGGTGTATTTTAAAGCATACTCATGTCAGTAACGAGAAGCTCAGATTTGGTGTGAAAAGAACTTACACAACTTGTAACAGATGCCTCAGTGATCAGCAACAAGGAGGGCAGCTGAGAGTTGAGAACCTGCCAGCTCCCGAGCAGTGGTGAGGCTTTCCTGGCATGGGTTACACTGGATACCTGGGAGAAGCTGCAAGAGGCACAGACCACCTCTGCAGCACAGATAACCTGAGCCTCTCTCCTGTGTAGGAGGGGTAATACTTCCTTGGAGATGATTGCCATGGCTGCTGTCCCTCGTGCTGCTGCACGGGGTGGACGGCTGGTCTAAGCCAGAATTGCTCCTGCTCACACTGGGCTCGTTCTGGGGAGCTCTGCCTCACGCAGAGCACGGGGGTGTGTTGAGGGACAAGCTGCCCTGTTTATCTGCTGGCACTCGTCTTGCTTTCAGGATTTTTCTCTCATTCAGTCATGTATTGAACACTCGCTTGCTTGTACTCCTGGCCTTACTTGTTGGCTTCTTAATTTCTGGCTGTAGTAGTTTCCTCATTCACTTTGTTCTTGGTGGTTTTATAATTGGTCTTGCCTGTTCTCCCCATTCCCGTTATGTTTTTGCAAGCTGAAGAGTTGTACTCAATTTACTTTCTTCAGTAGGAAACCATCCTGTAGCTGGATAATTTGTCTTGTCCTTTTATGACTTTATTGTACCATTTTATTTTTTTAACTTGTAAGAAACGCATGCAGGATTTGATTATGTGGGTGTTCTTTGCCTATTTATGCATTTGCTTACTTCTGGGTTTTGGTTCTTCGCTCTTCCCTAACAAATGCTAACCCTTGATAGCTTTAGAGCTCTCAGCTGGTTTAATAAATAAATATCTATTATGATTTCAGTATCACTTTGGTGAAGGCCCAGGCTAGAGCCTTGGTTTACCTCTGGGAATTAGCTTACACATACTGCACTGCACTTCATGTCCAGCTCTTAACTTCCTAGGCGGATGTCACTGTGAAATCCTTGCAGTGGTTTTGGATCCGAGTGCTCCCTTCCCATGCACCTGATGCCACCAGTGGTCTGCCAGACTTGCTGCTCTGTGAAGTAACTGATGTCCTCTGCAAGCTGGTCCTCAAAGCAGACTTGTTTCACAGACCATGAATATTACTTTTTTTTAAAGTAAAGTTTCTTTTTTGTTTGCTCTGCAGTCTGCTTTACTCTTCAGACTTTTCACTTGTTCTCAGTGAACAGCAGCAGAGCTTTTTGCCAGTGAGCATTCAGTGCTTTGACAGCCTCTTTCATGAGCTGCTCTGGCTGCTGCTTTTCAAGGCTCTTCTTTATACATTTTCTCCCATTTTCTGAAGCTCAGTAGTCATGTGTTGAACAAAATAAAGCTTAAAATCCTCCAAAAATCAGAATTTAACACACTACAGCCACCATCAGAAGATTGTTTTGTATCTGTGTGCCGTCCAGATTAAATCCTGTTGTGTGATTTCCAGCTGATTGATTTGGGAATCGTTTGTTATTTTGAGGATTTAATTCCTACACAATGTCTCTGAGAAGCTTGGTAAATAAACATTAGGTGGGAGTACTAATCTCCCTCTAATACTATTTTCTACTTTTGTAGCAGTATTGTAAACACCCAGACATATTGTCAGAGGCAGGAGAGGAGGCCCTGCCGCAGCCATTCCCTGTGCTTAGAACACATTGTCACAGCTGCAGTGAATGCTCTGCTCCCTTCCAGCCCTTGCTGGACAGTGGAAGTGGGGAGTGCTGTCTTCTTTCTGCCCAGCTGCACCTGCCCTGGCAAAGCTTTCAAAGCCCAGATCCCCTGAATCATCCAGGCAACGTATTGATACCAACCTCTACAGAAACTCCCTTCTGCCATCAGCCCGAAGTTCAGCAGCTAAAAATTGAACCCCTTTCTTTTAAGCTCGATTCCAGGCTTTGTTACTCAACACTGAGGCAGGCATGTTCGCTCAGGGTGCTGAGTGACTTGTCAGCAAGTGTTGCACCAAACCCCACCTTCAGACACCGTGTGAGGATTGCTGTGTCTCTGGGCCCTGGTGTTTGTCTGCAAAGCCCCTCAGAACAGACGCTCTGCTGGTATTGGTGTCTCCTGGGGTACTGCACATCTTACAGCATGTAGCGTCACTGTTAATGTTAGCTTTAAGTTGTCTCATCATGAGTTTTGGAATAAGTTTCTCCAAAAAAATGGCTGTTTTGAACCTTTTTTCCTCCCCTCTCTTTCTACAGGCTGATGAAGATCCTATCATGGGATTCCACCAGATATTTCTATTAAAGAACATCAATGATGCCTGGGTTTGCACCAATGACATGTTCAGGCTAGCACTGCACAACTTCGGCTGAGCTGCCCACCCCGAGGCACCAGGGCTTTTATTTTTTCTTTTTNCCGGGGCCCCCGGGCTTTTTTTTTTTTTTTTTTTTTTTTTTTTTTTTTTTTTTTTCTTTTTTTTTTTCTTCTCCTTTCTTTTTTTTTTTCTTTCTTTTTTTCCCCCCATTTTTCCTCCTCTCCTCTTAACTGGTATTCACACTCACGGAACATTCCAAATATCATACACAAACCTGCAGCACTGCAGAGCGTGAGCAAGCAAGACTTGTGACCTGCCCTTCTGCTGAGTTTACATTGTCACTAGATGAGTTTCTTGTGCATGATGTTTGGAAGTTAGACTTAGCTGCATTTGTTAAGAGAAATTTGTGTTGTACCAGCATGCCTCGGAAAGAATTTATAATGCAAAAGGTTGTTGTTTATGTACTGACAAGATGCTCTATAACCCAAAGAAATGAAAGAACAGCAGCCTATACAGCCCAGTTATTGATTTGTTCAGATGTTTCAATGCTACATTACACAATAAACCAGAGATTTTCTTAAAAGTTTAAATCATTTTTATGAGTTGGCTGTGGAGAGTGGGACAGTGCTCGCTGGGGGGAGTCTGTGTCTGTCTGCTGGGGAAACGCTTTCAGAGCCGGGCCTGGAACTGAACGATTCCTGGCAGTTTCACCGCTGAGCGCAGGGCGGGTCTGCCCTCCTCCTCCACACACCTTTTCCTCTCCTCAGCAGCCTTCGGGCTCTGTTTGTAACACTGACGGCTTCGTTCTCACCTGCCGGATTTTACCCATGCAAATTCCCCGCACGATACAGGATGATAACAGGGACGGCAGCCTGTAGCCGCTTTCCGTGCCTCTCACAGCCGCTCTCCTGTCGGGCGGTGCACGGTGGGGGCCGTGCGCTCTCCGGGACTCGCTGCCCCGAGCTGTGCCCGCGCTGGGCTGTGTGTGCAGCCTCCTCTCGTTTGGCGGAGCCGCAGTGCCCGGAGCTGCTCCTGGGCC
>VWZN01017392.1:2457-35557 GCA_013396955.1 Regulus satrapa | reverse complement strand
GGCGGGGCACAGGCCGGGCCCAGAGCTCGCTGCTGCCGCCGTCTCGGGGCTCCCTTCAGCTGGGAGGGGTTGCTGCTGGGAGCTGAACAGGACCGATCTCCGTGACGGGAGCGTTTCCCAGCATCTCAGCCGTGTATTGAAAATGGCTGGGCTCAGTGGAAAGGGGCTGTCAGGAGATCAGTGCCGGCTTCACCCTTTGCACCCTCTCCGCTCTCCTTATTTGTATGTGGAATGGAATCACAAATATCTCTCCTAAAGCAGTTGTGAGCGTTCTCCCCGTCCTTTGAACGATTGTACTTCATTGCTCAGAGTTCAGCGGGCTCCCTTCAGCCTGTAAGAGCAGCTGGATAGTGTTCCCACTCTCCTGGAGCTTAGACTCTCTCTCCCTTGTTGAGCCTGCCATGGTGTTTCAGTCCACCGTGTTTGGGTAACACTCTGAGGGAGGCAGAGACACGAATGCTTTGCAAAAATACCTCAGCCTCTGGGTAGAGGGCAGAACTATGCCGCTGTTGTGCTCCCTTCAAGGGAAAGGCAGGACAGGAATAATATTACTGCTAAATGTCCTGAGGCTCAGCAGGGATGTGCTGCCTCAGAGCAGCTGCCGTGTGTGCTGCCTTTTGCTTGGCCAAAAGGAAGAGAGGATGGGTGTGGGATTGTCGGGGAGGGCTCTAGAGGCACAGGAGTGATGGACCAAACCTGCAGGAAGGCAGCGTCATTCATTTGCTCTACTCCCCACAGAGGAACTTCTCATTAATCGGAGTAGTTTCTCTGGTTTCCGGAGTGCTAGCTTGTTCCTGAATTCTAATTCTTATAAGAAAAATACATTTTTTGGTTGTAGTGCTGCACTGTACTTGAATGACTGAAAGGAGAACTCAGTGCAGGGATGGGGAGCACTCATTTCACAAGCAAATTCTGAACTGAAGGGATATGTTGTGTGGTTGAGAAATGGCTGGAGTTGTTGCTCAGGGTGACTTGACTTTCTCCTGAAGCAGCTTCTCCTGCTGGTTGAAGTCAAGGAGTTATTGACAGAGTATGGCTTATTTCTTTTCATTCTTCTTTCCTGTTCGTTCTCTTTTTGCCTTCTGTGTTGACTCCAGTGCCCAGGAAGGCAATTGAGGGGGAAAGGAGCAAGTGGGCAGGAAGTTCACAGAAGGACCCTGTGGTAGTTTTCAGCAGAAATCACTTGCTGGGTAACAGCAAATAAACTTGAAAAGACTGACATAATAAGGGGAAGAAGAAGAGTGCACGTGTTAGCTGAAAGTCTCTGAAACTCCTGTTAGGATGCCTGGGGAGGGGAATAGGAGAGCCTTCAAGTTTTGCAGTACCAGGTGCAGGGAGCTGTGATCAGTGTTGTGTTCCTCTAGATCCTGTCCAGGCAGGTGACAAGAAACACACCCTGCCCTAAAGAGTTTACAACTGTCACAATGCTTTTTAAATTCTGCTGGGTTTGGTGAGTGTGGAAAATGTAATCCACTACCCAGTCTGTCTCTCTTGACACAGTTTGTCCCAGTTTTGGTAAGCTTCATCCAGTACTTCAGTAGCTGTTGCCAAAGCGTGGACCTGCCTGCTGGCGTGTGGAGACAGGCTGTCAGAGCCACTGTGCTGTGGAGGAACATCCCTGCTGGTGGTGGGGAGCACCTTTCAATCCGTGCAGAGATCTCTGCTGATACCCAGGTGTTTCGTGGGCTCACCCTGCTCACGGTGCATCAGGGCAGGGTTCTGCTCAGTGCAGGCTGGCATCTCCTGCTGCAGTTGATGGTGGGAGCAGGAACTCGGCTCTGACTGCTCCTGCTCTTTGAAAAGGTAATGAATACAAACACTCTTCTTTCCCTTTGAGGCCTCGATCTACCAGTCTGGCTTAACCTTTTGGTTTAGTTCATGTTCTTACTAAACAGAGCCTCTTCCCTTCTTTCGTGCCTCCAGGATTTTGCGCAGGCAGCATCTGGGCTTGTCTGACTTCCACCAACACAGAGTGAGCTACACCCATTCCTGAACTTGGGTGTACTGTTGTTGGGCCCATCAGATTCTGGGGAGTGTTTTCTCCTTCCTTTTTCCCACGGAGAAAACCTCCCTGTCCCGCTGTCTGTAAAAGAGCAGCAGTACTCACATGAGACTTTGCTGTGGCTGCAGAAAGGGCAGAGCACGGATCATCTTTCTCTGGGAGACTGGATGCTTTTTCTGTCGGGAATATTTTCCTGCCTTTGGTCACAAAGGATAAAGTGCTGTCAGTGGAAGTAGCTGCAACTGGACAAGCACCCCACCATATATGCTGTAGGAATAAGGGGCACATCTTAATGTTGTGACTGCGAGCACAGCACCAGTGTGAGGTGGTTACAGGATCACATTCCCGAGCCTGAATTTCCTTGTGCTGTGCGTGCTGCTGCTTTTTCTTCATGCTCTGCAGGTACGCTGAGGTGAGTGCCCAAATTGTCCCTGCCTTGTGGCAGAGCCGTCACTGCACATTTCTGTGTCCGTAATGACTCTTCATAAACAGGAGAGTTTAAAATGTTCTTCTGGCAAATGAATACCTGCAGTTGTGTTTTAGGCAGCAGCACTCACCTGATCTGTCGAAGCCTATGCGGTGGTGGACAGGTTGTCTTACCTTGGAAGGATCTGCCTGTTGCCCTCAGTTATGTTTGGGTTTGTTACATGTGCCAGTGACGGGGGGAGCTTCTGGTCCTGGGAGCAGCCATTTTGCAGGAGCTCAGCAGCAGTTGTTACCTGGCAACAGTATACGAAATTTCGGGTTTCGAAACCAGTGAAAATTTCAAGGGAGGATTCGCTGAGGCAGGCGGCTTTTCCTTGGGTGTGCTGGTGTGGGGGTGCAGATGGAGGGGCCTTGCTCTCCAGTGGAGGTTGTCAGATATTTGCCTTGCTAGTGAAGAAGAAGAGTCTCCCTCACTCCTGGTGGATCTGTCTCCTCCTTAAAGCCTTCAGAAGGCATGGAAGCCACCAAGCAGCTTGTGCTAGGCCAGATGTGCAAAGTCAGGGCACACACACTTCAAAGCACAGCTGGGGCTCTGAACAAATGGTTGCTTTACACAAAATTTGCGTGCTATAAACTTCTATGTGATTGTTCAACCAAGGGAAGTGTATGGGAATCCCATCGGCACAGCTACAAAGTTTCCTGCAAAATTACTTAAACACCTGCACTTCGAGGTCAGGTCTCACAGTGGGAAGCAAGTTTTGGAAAGTAACAAATGTATTGTTTCTAGCCAGCCCCAAATGTTGCAGCTGATCCCTGCCCTGCTGGACTTCAGAGGCCTCTGGGCAGGCCTGGGTTAGAAGTGACCTGTCAAGAACCTTTTGGTCAGGCGCTTCATTCAGTAAACTTGAATTACCAGCTTAGTCTTTCTAATCTAAGGCTTTTTGCTCCTTGAGCCTGGTAAGTTACTTGAACCGTGTTCTTTGGTGTTTCTGTGATCTGCTGGAATGGTTTATGTAAGAAAAAGCTGTTTCACTCCGACGTGGAGCTTCTCATCACCTCATCATGGGAGGGCTCTTACACATCGTTTTTGTAGAACACTTTTCCCAACCAGTTCAGCGTATTCTACCTGACAGACCAATAGAGGCTGACGAAAAGCATCTGGAGCTGGTGTATTTCACAGAGTGCTGTTTCTTTTAAACGTGTGTTGGGTCGTGCTTTTCCTCAGGTTCGGTGAATGAGAACCAGCGACCGTCGAATTCCTTTAACGGGGACCTGAATGGGCTGCTGGTGCCTGATCCCCTGGGCAGCGGAGATGGACCTGCTTTGGCCAAGCCAGTGCATCGCAGCGTCTCTCTAGGAGCCCTGCAGGAGAAACAAGTCATGTGAGTTTTGTCCAAGAAATGCTGAGGGTGAATAGCAAACAGCTCAAGAGTCGCTTCTCCTGAGCGCGGACGCGCATGCTGGGAGTCTGACAGTGGTTCAGTTCACGTGGCAGATGTGAGCCAGTGCTCTTGGTTACAGCTTTTGTAGCTTTTGTGAGGCTGGTGCGTGGAGTCTGCCATCCTTGCAGCTCAGGAGCTGAAAAATATCTGTGGAGTTGTTCAGAGAGGGGGAACAGGACTGTACATGGTGAAAATTACATGTCAGGGTGAATGTAAATCGTGAGGGCTCTGGTTGAAACTTGTGGTTCCCCTGTAGATGTCAACCAGGACTCCTTCAGGGACCCAAGTCAGCTGAGGTGTTGCAGAGCTCATGGAAGTAGCTTTTGCTTGGATTCTCTGGGTTTTGAAAGAGGATGTCATGAGAATCATGAGCAGTGTGCACTGTTTCATTGATGAGGTTCAGCTGGTTGGTTTTGGTTTTTTGCACCTTCCAGTGTTGGGGACTGGAATCAAATGTAGGTCTGTGCTCAAGTCAAATGAACTGAAAGTTTTTCGCCTGAACAAAGCAGGTGTTTGACTCTCTCAGATCCATGGCACATAGGGAAGGAAGATTCAGCTGAGAGGAGTTTGTTCAGCTCTAGCTCTTAGATGCACAAATCCTGCTGTGTTGCTGTTAAAATTATGACTTTAACATAAAGTGTTAAATATTCTGATCCAGTGAATATTTTTTCCTCCTCTTTTTTTTTTTTTTTAAAAGCTGCCTTTCTGGTGACGACAGCTCCACGTGCTTAGTGATATCAGCAAAAGACGTGGAGATAGTGGCTAGCAGTGATTCCAGCATCACCAGTAAGGCCAGAGGGAGTAACAAGGTAAGGAGCAAGAGAATGTCTCTTTTTTAGCCACATCAGCTCATGCTTTCATATTTTTAAACAAAAATAAATATCTTCTTTCTTGTGTCATAGGAGTTTGTAATTATGTAGAAGTTTGTCAAAGAGTTTAACAAGGAGGAAAAAGTTGGAGCACTGTCTTGTAACTGATTGTTTCTGTTACTTCAAAGTCTGGCCAAATTATCCTCTAATTTTAAGAAGTCCATGATCTAAGCTGTAGGTTCCTGGGACAGTGTCCTTTCTCCACAGACAAGATTTTTCCGCTGGTTGTTTCCCCCCAGACCCTGAAGTGAAGGGAGGGTTTTCCTGGCTGTTTCGCTGGCATCAGTCCTGCTGAGGGCTCTGGCCAGCAGGTCAGAGCTGCAAGGACCAATCTGCTGAAATTAGAGCTGGTGCTGAGCAGAGAACTCAGCCATGCTCAGAACAAATGCTGATGATTAGGAGAGAGACCTCTGGTCTTGATCCACTCAGCCCTTCTGCACTTAGTTCCTTAATTTTCCATTTTCCATTCGTTTATTCCTTAGTGTGCAGTGAAGGGGCGACAAAGATGGAAAAGATAATTCCAGACATTTCTCGTGTTTTGTTCTCTTCTGAACAGGTGAAAATACAGCCTGTTGCTAGATATGACTGGGAGCAGAAATACTATTATGGCAATCTGATAGCTGTTTCAAACTCTTACCTGGCTTATGCTATTAGAGGTAAGATATGATTTGTATTCTTTTGCTCTTTGTGTCATTAAAAAAGGCAGAGTTTACATCAGAACAATGTCACTGGCACTAATCGAAACATACCTTGCAATACCCAGATTTCCTTAATGTTGTGGAGGGAATATAAGCAATGGTGGAGGGAGGAGTTTGTTATGTGGGAGAGTTAGAAATAGAAGAGAAGGACTCAGTGGGGATGTAGGGAAAGTTGAAGGACTACATTGGTTTTACTGGAGAGCTGATGTTCAGATTCCTCCTGTAATTAAATATTTCTCCAGCAAGCAAGCTGCTCTCTAGCTAAGCACAGAAACAGCCCCATGGTAATTTGAGCAGATAAGTGTTTGTGATGGATTTGCTTGCATAAATGTAGAGTTGAGTTTAAGGCTGAATTTTGAGGATCCAAAGAGCAATGCAGATGCAATGCCTTGCACAATAGAGAGAGGAAAGCAAATCAGCACAGGGAAAGATTGTTTCACAGCAAATGGGAAAGTAAGTGGCAGGATGAGAGGAAATGATCTCAAGTTGTGCCAGAGAAGGTTTAAATTAGATATTAGGAAAATTTTTTAATGGAATGGATTCTAAAACATTGGAACTGCCCTGCCCAGGGAAGTGGTGAAGTCACCATTCCCGGAAGTGTTCAAAAAGATGTCGATATAGCACTTGAGGACATGGTTTAGTGGTGAACATGAGGGGTGTGCTGGTTGGACTTGATCCTAAAGGTGTTTTCCAACCTTAAAGAGTTCTATGAAATGAGCACTTAGTTATCTAAAGTGTCTTTCTGTTCTCACAGAAGCACAGACTGTCTGTGTCTCCTTGTTCTTAGTTCATGCACCGGTTTATCTGGTCTTTTATGAAATCTACTACTCTGCTGTTGTGTTTTTTCGTAGCTGAGGTTATTTTAGAATAACTTAAAGATGTCTCACTCTTTAAAAAATATTTTAAAAGCTTAGGTGCAGTAAGACTGGGAAGCTGAGTGGTTTGGTATGGGCATCAGGAAGGGGAAGCAGCACCGGAAGTCCCAGTGGAAATCTGCCTGCTTTGTAGTGATTAGTGTCTGAAAAGGGGAAGCTGGAAACTTTGCTTAGTGTGCAAAGGTTCTGAAGCATCTTTTTTCAGGCATGCAAGCCAAAAAGCAGTGCTCTTTGCAAGGTGAATGTTCATGCCTTTTGCTTCCCCTTACACAACGTGTATCCAAGCTGTCTGCCTCTCAGTGACTCCTTTTCTCCAGTAACTGAAAATTAAATTGCAAATAAAATTAATTCACTGGAGGTCAGCCTTTGGAAGTGTGGCGAGCTCGGCCTGGCATTTAATTGCAGCATCTTTAATGAGGATAATCCTGGGAATTACGAGAAGTTTATGAGACTTACGTGAAGTTTATGAGAATTATGCAGAGAAACCACAGACATAAATGGTGACTTCTCCCTGTGTCTGTCTCACAGCTGCCAGCAATGGCTCTGCCATGGTGCGGGTGTTGAGTGTCAGCACTGCTGAGAGGACCTTGCTGAAGGGATTCACAGGAGGCGTGGCAGACCTGGCCTTTGCTCACCTCAACTCCAACCAGCTGGCCTGCCTGGACGAGGCTGGCAACCTTTTTGTCTGGCGCCTGGCCATGGATAAAGAAAAAATCCAGTATCTTGTCCAAATATACCTCCTATCTGTGTCATGATCAGATGTGAATGCCACCTCAGCACTGCCATTTAATTTTGTAGCCTTTGCAGAGTAGCAGCTTGCAGGGCGAAGATCAATGGTTAATGCCCCTTCCAGTGTATCAGATCAGTCAAACTTTTATCTGCATTCAGCACAATCATTACTTGATATTGCATTGCTTGACAATCTAGGAGCACCTCGCTGCTCCCGGTCCAGGCAAAGTAGACAGGGAGAAGTGTCAGTCTGTACCAGCTTGGGCTTGGACAGTGTCACCTCAGGTGTGTGGCAGAGGTTTCTCATGTCTGGTTCTAGCTCTTTTCCTCAGTTACTTCTCTGGGGAAGAGGATGTAATACTTCCCGTCCACTCACTATCTTCCTTCCAAACCTGTCATCCTTTTGGTGGCCCTGAAATTTATTTTCAGTGTTCATTACCCTAAATATTTTCCTTTTAATTGCTAGGAGTGATTGCTCAGTGCTTCTGGGAAACGTGTGAGGTATGTCACCTCAGAGTGTAGCTTTTTAATTTTAATTGTGTACCATCATTTCAAAAGCAACTGGAGCAAAGGTGGTGGTAGTTGTTGAAGCCCTGATTTGTAGTGGTGCACTCGAGCACTCAGCTGGGGGCAATGTGATAGCTCTTCTGTCTTTCTCTGGCAGTGTTGCAATGCTAACAAATCACTTAATCATTAGCTGTCACATGGATTGCACACTGAGATATGGCTGCGTGCCCCTGTTGTCCTTATCCTGTCACTGCAGCCTGCAAGAGAAAATTATGAGAACCTATGAACTCTTGTAAGCTGAAGCTCTTCTGTCAGTGAAGGCACTCTAGCTTGGCTGATTACTCAACAGAATCCCTTTTCCTGCTTGCTTTTGGAATCAATGCCCCAAAACCCCTTGAGATTTACCAGCATTAAAACAGCAGGCCAAGCCTGAGCAGGTTAATGCTGGGCGTTAGTAGCAGAGCCAGAAAGTGACATTTCTTAACGCTGGTGATCAGAGAGGAGATCTTGGTTAACATCAAGCGACCTGACAGTACCCCCCTGAACACCTTCCGAAGAATCATCTGGTGCCCTTTCATCCCGGATGACAACGAGGAGAGCGGGGAAGAGGGAAGCCAGACGCTGGCCTTGCTGCATGAGGACAGGGTAAGGAAGCTCTGCTTTGGAAACCTCCTCAGTTATCATTAGGAGAGGATTTAATGGAGGAAAGAGCTGAGTTTACAAGGGAGTTGTAAAGGCTCCTGTCTCGTTGGGGATCCTCCTGTAAGATGTTTGGTTCCTCTGTTCGCAGGAGAGATCATTCTCTGGGCCTTGGGAGGATGGAAAGGGAACTTCTGCTCGCCATCAAATACCAAGGACCACTTGAAACAGAGACATCACTTGTCTGTTCAGGCTGAGCCAGTACCTGAGGGAGGGGCTTGGTGGGCAGCAGCTGCCAATGCCGAGAGCAATTCCCTGTGTTATGTGCAGTGCCAGGAAAGCATCTGATGGCCAAATCGGGTGGAAGTGAGGTTTATGTCACACACTCGCCATTGGGCTGGTGTATCAGGCCATAAGATAAGGATCTGGGAAGTTCTTTGGATCAAACCAGTGGTTATAAAAATAAACCTGTCTGCCTACATGTTTGTTTTCCAGGCAGAGGTGTGGGATTTGGACATCATCCGAACCAACAACAGCTCCTGGCCCGTGGAAGTGCCTGATATCAAAGAAGGTTTCATTGTGGTGAAAGGCCACAGCACGGTACAAACCTGGCTTTTTTTGGTTTTCTTTGGGTTATTGGTGTCTCAGGAGCTGCTGTTCTTAAAGCAGTTGTGAGGCAATTGTGATTGTGAAAAGCCAGAAGATCCCCAACCAAAATGAACTCTGTTCATAGTATGAGTAACAGCAAGAGCACTGGCAACAGAATCCATTGTACTTGAATTTGCTGTCTGGAAAAGGTAATAGTTTATTCTTGCCAAGAAAGAGGGTGCCTGTAAATTGTTCTGGAAGGGTTAAAAGGCTTAATGTTAGAAGCTACCAGTTTCTGCTAGAAATCACTTTGTCCTTCTCTACTATCAGATTGTTAGTCAAGTTCTTGCTTGAAGATAGAGCTTTTTCTTCTTGTAAAATAAGAAAAGCTGGAAAATTACTTTTTTGTGTCTCTTTTCCCCCTCTGTGTAGTGCCTGAGCGAGGGAGCACTTTCTCCAGATGGAACTGTGTTGGCCACAGCAAGCCATGATGGTTTTGTAAAATTCTGGCAGATCTATATTGAGGGACAGGATGAGCCAAGGTAACTGGAGAATTGGAAGAGAAGGATCTTGGAACAGAGAGCAGCATTTTCTCTGGGAGAATGTCCTTGATACAGAATCATCTGTGATGGGCATTCTCAGGATAATATAAAGATACAGCATAAGTGTTTGTAATTTGTTGCTGAAAAATTGCATCACTGAATATCACAGGCTCATGGAAAAAGCAGAGAGCTGTGTCTGGACACAGGAGTTCTGTGCTTTGCCCAAGCTGTAGCCAAACTCTTTTGCACTGTCCGTGTAAATGCAGGAAGCTGCTCTGAGCTGTTCTTCTCAATGTTGATTTCTTTTTGCTTTTTTGTTATGACACCAGACCAAATGTCAACATGGGATTTTATTTATATATTTATTGGTAACCATATTTGTCTGTGTGATCTCCTTATTTTAGATAAGACTTGTAAAGTGCTACAAGTCAGAAATGCCTTGTGGCTTCTGGACAAGGAGTTGTGTGTTTGGTGTGAGCATCCTCCTCATTTACCACTGCCTTCACACTTGGATGTTTCCTCTGATTTATTCCCAGGTGTCTTCATGAGTGGAAACCCCATGATGGTAGACCTCTTTCCTGCTTACTCTTTTGTGACAACCATAAAAAACAAGACCCAGAGTAAGTCCCCAATCCTGTGCTTGAAGTATTAAAGTTCAGCATTGTTTTCTAACTTTGCCTTGCCTTGGAAGTTCCTTGTAAACTGAGTCATACTTAAAAATTTTAGCTTTGTAGCAGGAACAAGTCCTGTCATCTTTGTAGTCAGTTTTCTAATGATGGAGAAATAAGTAACACTCTAAAGCACAAGCTAAAGTGACCTTAATCATAGTGCCAATTCCATCAAAGTAATGAGAATTCTAAATTGAAAAGTCCTCTCAGGTTTTTGGTTTGGTCAATCTTAAATGGCCCGTTAGTCCTCCAAATTTCAACTGCTGTTGCTGAAAGTATAGCTTTTATTGTTACTGTTTCTTCAGTCAGCTGTGGCCTTCAGGTTTCTGAGAGGTGTAGAGGTTTCTGTTCTGCCTCAGAGCAGAAATTTTCTGGGAACTTTAAGTCACGGTTGGGCAAAATCAGCCATGGGCAACTTGTGAGGGGTTATTCTGGGAAGGACCAGATCTTCTTTAAGAGAATTTGGATCTGTTGTGCCTGCAGAGTTCCCTTCTGGAGGTTTCTCATCACAGGAGCAGATCAGAACAGAGAGCTGAAGATGTGGTGCACCGTGTCTTGGACCTGTTTGCAGACGGTTCGGTATGTGTTGGTGGATGCCCTGAAGGGGGGGATTTAGGGGTACCCAATTTGCAGAGGTGATCCCTGATGTCCAATGGATTCTACTCCAGCCCAAATTTGAGTCTACTCCTTTGCCATTCTGACCTGTTGTTGGAAGCTCTCAGCTGTGGCAGACTGTCAGGTCAAGCTTTGGCAAGGCCAGGGAAGTTTATACTTTTATTATTTGTCTTATCAAGATCTGTTGTCTTTGCCTTGTTTTGTAAAACACAGACCTAACTGCAGCACAAGGGGAGCTTGCACAACAAAACTGCGTACCTTGAGTGCTTTCTTCTCTAGAAATGTTAGATACTCAATAACCAGTCTAGGATCTTTTCCTATTAGAGATTTTTCTGTTTAAATGATGAGAAGCTGCTGTGTTGATAGAGCTTAAGAAATTATCCAGGGGTTAAATGTTGAGTCATGTATACTCAGAAATTCAAATTGTGCTTTAGTCCATCCCTTGACTCAGTTTAGGTTCCCTGCTTTTATTTTTCTGATGGTGGATCATGGCCTCTCTTACTGCACACATGCTTAAGGCCATTTTGGATTTTCCCTCTTTAAGTGAGAGGAATATGACATAGAGCCAAGTGCTGCTTTTTCTACCTCACACTACAGAAGGGCCGATATTTGTGGAAGGTTTATTTTGTTTTGGAGGATTTTTGGTTTTAAATCTGTAGCATTGACTCTTGCACTCCCATGAATATGGAACATGTTGAGTAATGGCCAAGTGTCACCTTTCTTTCAGTGTTCAGAATCCATAATTGATTGAAGTTGATCCTATTGTGTCATCTCCCAGCTGCTTTCTTAGCTGATGTCAGCACTGATTTCAGCAAAGGTGTTTGTGTTCTAGGGGGTGCTTGCACTGTAATAGGGCTGTAAACTCCTTGATTTTCTGTGGGAAAATCAGTGGGAGTTTTGCTAATTAGTGCAGTTTCATAGCACTCATGCTGGTTGAGCTAATCTATCTCACTGTCTGCCACCCCTCCCTCTTATCTGTATATGTAGCTTTTCTCCTGACATCTTCAGCTCCATGAGTATTCTTCCCAGCCTGAAAGTCTGCCTGGACCTCTCCGCTGAATATCTGATACTGAGTGATGTGCAGAGAAAAGTAAGTGGTTCATTTTATTGCTGCCTGTGGGAAATGGTGGCTGAAGCAGAATTGGCCTTGTGTGTGACCGGTTCTGCTGCCTAGGTCTGGGATTTCCATGTTAGTAGATAAAAATGCAAAGCTGACTCATCAGTTTCACAGTGAGATGAAAAAGGGTAACAATTCAGCTGAATAATCCTGAGGAGCCTTAAGGATTATTTCTCACCCTTTATAAAGCTTTCATTTGGAGAGACTTGTGTCTGGCGTGGTAGGATTGAGTTCTTTATCAACATTGACCCACCTAAGAGTGTGGTGCTTGTGGTTCCCTTGAATGTTGCATTTCAAATTTCAAGTTCCACACTTTATTCTTCACGTTATTTCCCTTGTTCCAAATCTGTTTTGGATGCTCAGCTCTGTAGTCCCCACACATGTACATGGTCTGCCCTGAAAGCTCTGATTTACCATTTCTCATTCTTCCAGGTCTTGTACGTGATGGAGTTGATGCAGAACCAAGAGGAGGGCAAGGCTTACTTCAGCTCCATCTCAGAGTTCCTCCTTACCCACCCCGTGCTGAGCTTTGGCATCCAGGCCGTGAGCCGCTGCCGGCTAAGGCACACCGAGGTGCTCCCAGCAGAAGAGGAAAATGACAACTTGAGTGTAGGTAGGTGCCAACATCTGGCTGCTGTGTGATCAGGATTTCTTTCCTGGCTGGTTCTGACTTTTTTGTGAAAGGCTGGTCACTTCTCCCAAATAACAAGACGAGAGGAAACAGCCTCAGGTTGTGCCCAGTGAGGTTTAGATGGGGTGTTAGGAAAAATTTCTTCACCAGGCTTAAGGAGGGTTGTCAAGCATTGGAACACAGGATTCAAGGTGTGGCCTGGTCACTGCCCTGGTCCTGCTGGTCACACTGTTGCTGAAACAGGCCAGGATGCCAATGGCCTTCTTGACCACCTGGGTACACGTTGGCTCATTTTCAGCTACTCTCAACCAGCACCCAAAGGCCCTTTCCCACTGGGCAGCTTTGCAGCCACTCTGCTCAGCCCATGGTGCTTGTTATGACTCAAGCACAGGACCTGGCACTTGGCCCTGTTGAACCTCACACAATTGGCCTCAGCCCATCAATTCAGCCTGTCCAGACTCCTCTGTAGGCCCTTCCTCACTTCCAGCAGATCAATGCTTCTGCCTAACGTGGTGCACAGCATCCTCAGCCAGTCAAGGGAGAGGATTGTCTTGCTCTGCTCTGCAGTGGTGCAGCCTTAACTTCAATTCCATGTGCCGTTTTGGGCACCACAATACAAAAAAGACACGAAGCTGTTAGAAAGTGTCCATAGGAGGGCCATGAGGATGGCAAAGGATGGCTGGAGAGTGGCTGAGATCACTTGGTCTTTTCAGCCTGGAGAAGAGAGTGAGAGAAGACCTCACTGCAGTCTTCCAGCATGCTCATGAGGGGCAGGCAGCTATCTTTTCAATCCCATGACCAGGGACAGGACTCGAGGAAATGACATGAAGCTGAGTCAGCGGAGGTTTATGATAGATATCAGGAAAAAGATTTTCATCCAAAGGGTGGTTGTGCACAGGAACAGGTGCTGTGGGGCGGTCGTAGCACTGAGCCTGTCTTAGTTCAAGAAGCATTTGAACAATTCTTCCAGGAGCATGCAGTGCTTCTTGGGGTGTTCTCTGCAGGGCCAGGGGTTGGACTCAATGATCCTCATGAGTCCCTTTCAGCTCACGACATTCTGTGATTCTGTGGAGTTGTCTGCAAACTTACTGAGAGTGCTCTTGATCCCCTCATCCAGATCATTGATAAAGAGAATCTGCATCACGCTGGTTCTTTGCTGTCTGTTCATCCTGCTCTGATGGTTTTTACAGTGCTTTGTGCAGTTTCCATGCAACTTCATAATTTATCTTTGTCTCCCTTCCAGAAGGTGCTCAGGGCTCTGGGGCTGTTGAATCAGCAGCAGGTGTGCTGATAAAACTCTTCTGTGTTCACACCAAGTGAGTATGTGTGTGCAGCTGTCTGTGGCTGTCCTAACCCTGCACTGACCTGTAGAAATTTAAGTTAAATTATTTTGCTCATAATGAGAGCTACTTAGCCCCATAGAAATTTCTGGCCGTGGTGTGTATGGCCTTACCAGGAGGTAGCCCTGAATGGTGTGACAAGCTTGTATTTCCACATTTCTTGAGTGATTGAAGAATTGTGCTCACACACTAGTGCTGGGAAGCATCTCGAATACCCTGGGTGGCAGAACTGGGTGACACGGCTGAGTGAGGATCAACTTCTGTTGCTTCTGTGACAGGCAGAAAACACTGAAGCATTTTCCAAGGGAATTACTTCAATGAAGAGAAATCTTCTGAGCCTTAAGACTTCTCTTGGTGGTTCTTAAGCTGATCAGAGATGCTTGTTTCTTTCTAGGGCCCTACAGGATGTGCAGATTAGATTCCAGCCTCTTCATAGCCCTGACACAAGTGCTTCCATGCCTTCCCATGGCTCTCACGAAGAATTTGGTGAGCATGTGTGTTAAATTGGTCTTCAGTGTTGCTGAGCCTTTAAAGGTTATTGGTGAGGAGAGCAGGAGGGTGGATTTGGGTATCTCTTTGTACTTCAGTGGTGTCATTGCATAAAGGGTTCTGAATATGGAGGAGCAGTGAAGCAGGAAGCTGGTTAGACCCTGATTGTGAGTATGGAGTTTGGGATGTGTTAGACCAAGAGTGCTAATGCTTTGTGCATGCTTGAGTTCACCTTCCTGGGTGATTTGGCACTTGTGAAAGAAACTTGAAGTTTGTCTCTTGTCAGGTGGAAGAGATCAGAGTGACAGCAGAGCTGTGGGAGTAGAGGGGGCTGGGCTGTCTGTGATGAGCTCTTTCAGCTCATTCACCATTCTGGGATGTGGCAGTTCAACTGGCCTTGCTTTTAGGGTAGAAAGGAAGCTTGGACATTTTATTATCAAAGCCTGATAAAATCCAGTCTGGCGTACAAAGGGAGAGCATAACACAGGATTTGCTTTGCTCTAAGCTTTGACTGGAATGTTGCAGGGTTTCTGCTTGTTCTTTTTGGAATCAAGCATGGCATGCAACGGCATAAGTTCCTACTTCGTGGAATTAGAGCTTTAGTTTTGGAGGGAAGTTCCAAACTGGTTTCTGTCTCTCCCTTGAAGCCTTCCCAGACCACATGGCTGATCTGAGCACGGAAGGGCTGG
Organism: Regulus satrapa; assembly: GCA_013396955.1. Taxonomy (NCBI): domain Eukaryota; kingdom Metazoa; phylum Chordata; class Aves; order Passeriformes; family Regulidae; genus Regulus; species Regulus satrapa. The sequence continues at coordinate 20,691 of VWZN01017392.1, read as the reverse complement.
GGTCTGAGAAGGAGTCTGTGCACGGCTCGCAGCCAGACCTGCGGCGCATCGCTGATCTGCCTGTGCCAGCAGACTTCCTTTCTCTCTCCAACGATGCCAAACCCAAGCTGATGACTCCAGATGCATTCATGACACCAAGTACTTCTCTTCAACAGGTAAGCAGAGATCAGCACTGTTACTGGTGATGGGGATGGGTTTTGGTACTTTTGGACATGCTTTCCAGCTGTAATGACTGTGATGATCGCTGCTGGCTGAATGCAGAGCACACAGGAAATTCTGCAGGTAACCAGACTTGGCACATCTAAAATGCTAAACTGGCCTAGGCTTGTGTTTTGAGTGCTGTGTTTAACCACTGTGCAAAACCACTGATGTAGGTGTGCTGTGTAGAAATATGGGTTTGCTAATTAAGTGTAGCTAAGCTGGAGAGACTGCTCTTCCTGGTTTACACATGTTGTTTGGGGTTATGATATAACTGTAATGGCAGAAAATATGCCACCTCTGCACATCCTGCCTGACGGGGTCCTGTGGGAATGCAGATCTGAAGTGATCAGGTAGGTAGATGGGATTGTTCAGACTTGTGAGACCCTGCTGGAGTACCCCACTCTGTGCCATAAGCCCTCTGCTTCTGCACTGGTGAGGTCACTTTGGGGTCAGCAGTTCCACAGTAAAAGAAGCCATGTGATGAGGAGGTTTTGGGACTTGCCTTTGACCAGCACCTGAGCACCTTAGCGGAGCAATCCAACCTATGGGGGTGTTGTCTATTTACCAAAGACTCTCTAGGAGTCTTTCTTTCCCAGGCTGGGTTGTGCACTCTGTCCCACCTTGACTGCTGTGTGTTTCCTTACAGATCGCAGTCTCTCCAGGCAGCAGTGTCAGTTCCCTGACTGCAGTCACAGCCATGAGCAGCACTTCTGTCACAGATGCCTCTCTACCCAGGTAAATAGCACATGAGTTAAATAATACATCTGCAGCTAAACTGACACAGGCCTTTGGGATCGCACAGAGCTGTAGCGTGTCTTGTAGGAGAAGAGATTGTAGCCAGAGTTAGAAACTGGCCTGGGTCCCAGCGTCCCTGTATAGGCAGCTGTTTGCATCCCTAATGCAGCTTGGAACATGCCTGTTGTCATCTAGGGGCCAGCAAGAGTGTTTTATGTGTGCCTCATAGGGATTCTGTTATTGCAGCTCAGTTCTGTTGCTCTACATCCTTTTCCCAAAGGGCCGTTGTTGTTTACAGGTAGGAGAGCACTGCAGCCACCAAGGACAGGGAGAGAATTAGGACGGGTAGGAAAATCTTACAGTATGACAGTGGGTTGGGCTGCAAGAACAGGCAAGACCTTCACTTCTGGGAGTTGGGAAAAAGGGGGAGACCAATCTCATAGTGTCCTGTTTTTCTCTGTACTCTGTACAGTGTGCACTGGAGGTACAGTTGGTCCCTTCTCTCACTGACCCCTCAAATTTTAAAAGATTGCAATGCCCCTTTTTTTTCTTTTTTGTTGTTTCTACCTGGTATCTCTCTGGGCTGTATGGGGAGTAGGAGATGCAGGTGCTTAGTGACAGGCCTTGAATGTTTGATGCAGATCAATCATTTCTTTGGGCTGCTTGATTTGCCGGTGTCTGTTTCTGCAGAGCATCGGAAGACTTGACTGTGAGCCCCAAGATGCAGCTGGACACCAGCCTCACGCTGAGCAGCAGCAGCAGCAGTCTCCAGACCAGTCCTAGGAGTCACTCTGTTCTTATCCCAGGCCTTCCTGACAAGCTTACACCAAAGGCACCTGTTCCAGTAAGGCTCCAAGTGCTGCTTCTCTATGGGACTCTACAAGCTGAAATTGTTCAGCCTGGAGAAAAAAAGGCTCTGAGGAGTGGAGTGGCCTTTCAGTGTTTTAAAGAGATAAAAGTGACTTTTTACATGGGTAGGGCACGGGAGAATGATTTTAAACTAGAAGAGAGGAGGTTAAGGTTAGATTAACGTTAGGAGGAAATTCTTTTTTATGAGGGGTGGAAAGAGACTGGCATAGACTTCCCAGGAAAGTTGTGGGTGCCCCATCCCTGGAAGTGTTCAAGGCCAGACTGAACTTAGAGCAGCCTGGTCTAGTGGAAGGTGTCCCTGCCCATGGCAGTGGGGTTGGAGCAAGAGGAGCTTTAAGGTCCTTTTCAACCCGAACTTTTCTATGATTCTATGAAATTACACTTGGATGTTAACAGGGACAGTGGGTGCCCTTTGGAAAACACAGCTGCTGGCACAGATGATACCATGTTGATGGAACTTGTCCATGTATAGAACAGCACGCCTGTGAAAACCAGAGGCAGCTCTAGCTTGTGCTGTCACTATCCCACTGGCTGGACATGGTCAGCCTTCGTGTTAAGAGACAGTGCTACGTGGAAAGGTTTATTGCTGCTTGTTGGTCTGATGAGACTGAAAAAGCAATTTTCTGTCCCTAAATTTTAATTTCCAGGTGTTGTGTAAAACAGATCGTGACCAAAGCTTGAAATTTGAAACAAATTTTCAGTCCAGGAGATGTTCAATGTTAAAAGTGATGTTTTCCCTCAAAGAGTAGGGAGTCTGGAGCAGAGCAGGAAGATAGAATTAATGCAACATTTTCTTTTGAAAGTGAGTTCAAACTAGCATTGGCTCAAGTGTGTTGTTAGCCCAGCTCAGAGTCCACTACAAGTCCTGGGACCGTTTTCCATCTGATGGAGTGGGAGCCAGGGATCACATGAGGAAAGGATACAGCAGGCTCTTTCCAGAGGCAGTTAGTGTAAGGCACCGGAGCTCTTGGGGTGTCTCCGCATTATCCTAAGGGCTCTTTGATTTTTGTTTTCAGGTCGCAGCAGGAAACTCCTCTCTAGCACTGGAACTGCAGGAAGTGGAGCCCTTGGTGGTGCCCCAGGCTTCTCCCACCCGCGAGCGCTCCCCGGACGTCATTTCCTCTGCTTCCACAGCCATGTCCCAGGATATCCCCGAGATTGCTTCCGAGACCCTGCAGCGCAGCTTCGCGGCGGCTGCGCCCGCGCTGCCCGCCGAGGTGCTGGAGCCCGGGCACCACGCGGACAGCATGGCCTCAGCTGCCTCAGCCCTGCACTTGCTGTCTCCCAGGAACCGCCACAACTCCGAGCACAGCCACCACTCTTTGGACATGCCTCCAGTGGAGGTGGACAGACTGAACGCTCCATCCTTACTGGAGACTGCTTTAACTCAGGAAAATGCGTCTTCTGACAGCGTTGTGAGTCAGCCGTGGCCAGCGGCTCCCGACATAACCCGGGAAACCAGGAACAGCATGGCAGACAGGTAATCACCTGGGTGGTTTGTCTGGCACAGGGCGGTTGGTTTGGCAACACTTGCCAATGTTGTGATTAATCCAGAGCACTTCTCCGTCCCTCTTTCCCTTAAAGGGTCTGATGAGTCAGCATTCCTGTGTGCTTGGTCTGTATGCTGTGTCCTGAACTTCCTAAGGCCACCTCTAACTGTTTTTGCTCTCTGGTGCCCTTTGCAGCATGAATGATCTCTGTTAAGAGGGTGACTAAAAGTCTACTTTGTTGGCATTCATGTTCACATAGGGACTTGAGAGTTTTTTTTGTGTGCTCTGGAAATCAAGCCAGTACAAGCTACATTATGCCCCAGGTGATGCATTCCTGCAGGCTTCTGTTGAATCAGTTGACAACATAACTGACAGGTTTGCTTATAGGTGAATTGTATGTCTCTCTTTCTAGGATTGCCTCTGTGCAGCTAGTGTTAGTACTTTAGCAGTCAGAAAATAAATGGCAGTGGAGCAGGAATGAAGGATGGTGCAACATCACGTAGGGTTGCTTAGAAGGATCCGTCTCTTAGGCTGGGCCAGTACTGGGTTTCATCACAGAATTAATGTCCTGTCTTCTGGTGGGATGAGACCAGCAAGATGCATCTGGCATTTCCACTTAAGCTAGGGCTACATGCACCATGTGAACCTGCAAACACCTTCCTTTTCAGCAGGACTAGAAGGCTGAGAGGGTCAGTGTTGTCCCTCAGGTAATCCAGGACTGTTTCCTCACCAGAATTGCAAAGGAAGGTCTCACCTTGTGCCTCCGCAGCTGAGGATGTTGTTCCAGGAAACAGTCCCATGTGATGGCTTTGGAAGGGCATTGAGACTGTGTTTCTCTGCAATATTTTTTCTTTTACTCATAGTATGAACTTGAGAAAATACTTTTGTAGGAGTTTACAACTTCCCTCAATCCCACTCTGTCTTTGAATTCTTCAGGATGTCTTAAATCAGAATACCAGATCAGCTATCTCTGACTGTGAGAGATTTCTCAAGTGCTCACTTCTGTTTAAAATCCTTCCTGCAAGCTGCATTCAGGCAGACCTAATTGGCAGCCTAGAAACACATGCAGTTTGCTTTCAAACTCACTGTGATGCTCAGACTAGATCCACTGTTACAATTCTGTTAGAGCTGACCTATCAAATTCACACACTTCCTCAGACACTTCAAGGAACTAAGAAGCACTGATGATTTTTGCTTCAGTGATCAGTATTAAATGAGGGAAAACAAACCCAAGATGATGCTATTCATGGAAATACGTTGTGCTGCCAGGTTTTGAGTAGTGGCTTACCTCTCTTGTATGAATGTCTGTTGGGAAATAGTTCTCCAGCACAGCTGAGCTGCTTCTCCCTTTTTGAGGCCCCAGGAAAGCACATGGACAAGTTCAAGTGTTTAGTGCCTCTGCACAACACCTGCCTCTTCCTGGATCTGTGGGATCAGTGTGGGCTTGAGTTTTGTTACAGACTTTTTATCAGGATTTCTCATGACACACAGAGACGGTGAATATCCAAGCTGAAAGAGACTTTCATGATGGTATTTTCTTTTTTCTCCTCTCTAGCCCAAGGGATGAGGTTGAAGAAAAGCACAAGAGCTCTTCCTACCATCGACACAGCTACCACCTTCTGCAGCATGACAGCCAGGATGCCAGTGCAGAACAAAGGTACCAGAGTGCTCAGCCCCCTCTCTCACCCTGCATGGACTCAGCTCGGGCTGCATTCTCTGTCCCCAGCCAGCCTTCACATGTGGGGTGAATGTCTCTGCTTTGTCTCCTGACCAGATGTGTGTTTGCAGCCCAGCTTCCCTAATGTTCTGATGACTTCAGCTCATCTCAAGATTGGCCTCTGGGCACTCTCCGGTTTATTCTCCGTAGGGAACTTCTCTGTGCTGCTTCTAAAAGCATGGACCAAGCTTGGTTTAATTACCAGTGAAAACCTATTAAGGGATCAGTTTCCAAATATTGTGCCTTATATAAGGTAGCAAGAATACCTCAGGAGTAAGTTTCTTGCTTCTGACATCTTTCTTCCCTTATGAGTCCCCCTGAAGTTCTGTGGGCACATTTTGTGTGCCTGACAAGCTCAGCCCTGTTTGACAGCTGAGGGATATCCACAATCCACATGTAAATCCAGACGGAAAAGCACAGCCTGGTCAGCAGCTGAAAGTCTCCAAAGTACTGAGGATCACAGGCATCTTAGGCTCACCTGATCCTCCTCTGTTCTTGCAATGCATTGTGTGCCCAGTGCTTGCTGTCTGTAAAGCTGTAAGGACATGCTGTGCTTAGGTTCCCTGCTAGGCCATCCCGGGGCTCGTGTGCTGAACAGTATTTGTAGCTGAACAGCCACCATTCAGCCACACTGCCTGGGCCTCTGCTCTCCCTCATGCAGGGACCCTCCAAGCCTTGCTGTACAGCACTCGAGCTCAGCCTGAGCAGATCTGGATCAAAGCAGAGCAGCCTGTCCTGAGCTCTGTAGAGATGAAAGCTGAAGGTGGGGGTGTCTGTAGCTGACTCTGGCCACGTGTGGATGAAGAGCTGTGTGAATCCATCCCCGCAGTGAAGGCTGACACAGTCCAGTGTTGTGAGCGATGTCCTCTCCCCTGCTGTTCCTCCACAGTGACCACGACGATGAAGTTGCAAGCTTGGCTTCCACGTCGGGTGGGTTTGGTGCCAAAGCGTCTGCGCAGAGGCTGCCTGTGAAGGACTGGAAGGTCAAGGCATCCCCCCGGGCTTCCCCAAAGCTAAAGAGGAAGGGCAAGAAGGATGACGGGTACGCTGGGCTTGCCAGGGCACAGGAGGCTCCAGGAGCAGCTGGCCAGGGCCACAGCCTCTTGTAGCCATTGCTACCTTGAGGCAGCAGCCAAATGCTCCCAAGCCTCGCCCCGTTTGCCAGGGGCAGGAACCCCACGGAAAGCATTGCTGGTTACTCAAACACTGACTGGCACTCGGGCGTGGGAATAGTTCTGTACTGTCTCCAGCTGGGACTCGAAATCCAAAATATAGCCTGGGCTTGAGAAGCCAGTGTGGGAGGTAAATTACACGTTGTGAGGGGACACTGGGCCCTTTCACTGGTTTAAGTGAAGGAGTCATTGGAACTGTGATGCTGTGAGTGTCACAATGGCCTGTGTTTTTAATTGGCTTCTGAACAGGGGCACAGTGCCCTTGTTCAGCAATATCTGTCATTTGTTACCTGCTTGCTGCTTCTATGTGTTTCTTAGTATGCCTATATCAATATCCTGTAAGTGAAAATCGGTGACAGGCGGTCTGCCCATGGCATGTTAGACAAATCTGTCTGTGTCAGTGTGAGGAGAGTGACACAGCTTCTGCAGGGGCTCCCTCCTCTTCTCGTGTTCCCCTGGCTCCATGATTTGGATCTCTGGCTGTGCAGATCACAACAAAGATGGGCTATGGCATTTAATTCTGGCTGTGGTCCTGCACGGTGACACCCAGAATCTCTTGGCCTCTGAAAGGGCTTTCACTTTTTCTGCCTCAGTCCTTTTCAAGTTGCTGAGTGGGTGCTCTCTGGGAACTAAAACTTTACTTTTCTTCACAGATCTGTGACTTTGATGGAGACATGCAGATCAGTTCAGTGTTTTTCTTTATTCTGCTGTATGAGCTGGAGTGCTTTACTTGTTTCTTCACCTTGAGAGCTGGAATCACACTAGACGATTTGTGTTCATTCATTCTAAATTTTGACAAATGAATATTTATTTTTGCTTTAGTAAAATATTGGGAGATCTTCAAAAGGTGTTTGGCAAAATCTTCCCTGGCTTCAAATTTGGACAAAACTGAAAAATCAGTGCGCAGTGCTCTTTGTAATAGTCCTCATAAGCACTTGCCTCAGGTCTCTTCCCTGCAAAGGGACCAGTCTGTAAGGAATTTCAGGGTCTGTGAACAGTGCAAATGATAGTGTGTCAGTGCTGTAAGGACTGGGATTTCATCACCTTCACATCATTCTCCATGTTACACAAGGCAAAACAGAGTTACGAGCTGGAGTGTAAAATCTAAAGCAACCGTAAAATATGTGATCTGTTTTGGCAGAAGACTTGGATAATAAGAGGAGTTAATTGACATAATTGGGTTACTACTCTTTCTCCGTTTATTTCCAGGGATATGAACCAGTCACCAAGATCATCTAACAACCAGGTGAGTCAGAGCTGCTCTTCATGATGCTTCATGTCTTACTAGGAAAGACCTAAGAGAAAGTTCATCCCAGTTCCTTGACGTATCATGGGTCATGCCCTAGCAGGTTGAGATGGGGCTGCGCTTGGGCCTGGAATTGCTCTCTGCTGACATGCAGCAGAGAAGGAGCTCTGTGCTCTCCAGACTGATGATTTCCTTCTCATACTTGCCTCTTCCTGCAGCGAGATAAGCTGTTCCCAGCAAAGAAAAGGTCACAAGGGGGTTGGCCTTGATGTGTGTGTCTCCTTGTTCCTTCCCCTTGAGGGTGGGTCCTCACACTCCTTGAACTATTTTGAGCAGGTGAATGGACAACATATAAAAATTTATATTTGTCCAGTTGTTTCGTTTTCATAAATAAATGAAAGATCTGAAAAAGTGCTCTAAAGAAGCCTCCTTACTGTACTGATTGCACAGCTCGTTTGTGAGTGTTTGATGCCATCGTTTACATTTGTAGGCACAAACATTCTCAGTCAGTACCTGGCCAAAAGTGAATAAAATCTGTTTTGAAAGGCATCTTGAATGTAAACAGTTGATATTGTAAGCAACCATTTATTATTTCCATGCAGGAAGGTTGCTTTATCAGTTTATTCCTTGGCACAAAAGTTCTTGGGAACAGGCATTAAATATGGTCCTGTTTGCTGCGTTGTGTGGCACACTTCACTTCCAGGCACAGGAGTTGAGTCAATACTGAGCAGAAAGCTCAGCTGGCCTGCAGTCCTGCTGGAAATGAATGCTTGTCCTCTCCACACGTAGGTGACAGCAGAGTTCCAGGATGAGCTGATGTGCATCCTGAGGAGCCAGCAGCGGGAACTCTCCGAGCTGCGGCAGAACCAGATGGAGCTGCTGCAGAGGCTCACGGATCACCTCGATGCCATCCAGAGCTCCCTCATGGGCCACATGGAGAGGGTGATGGACTCCCAGCAGGAGCAGGAGCGTATCCTTGTTTGCAAGTGCTGAGTGGAAGGCTGCAAGGCAGACTAGAGGCGTGAGGAAGGCTCAGAAGGGACAAGGACCTTGGGAGCGTGGGGCTGTAGGTGCAGTACAATTGCCTGGCTGCAGTTAGAACTATTTCAGTTCCTCTCAGGCCCTTTCCAAAGGCGAGAAACTCAGAACAGAAAAGAACTGATGCTTCCTCTGTGCCACTAAATCTTAGTTAGCTATTAAGCCATAAGTGCTGCAGTGCTGGTGTAGACCAGAGCTGCAATTGGTACACTGTCCCACCTCAGGCAGTGGCCAGTTGCACAAGAGTAATTATGGGGTGATCCTTTGCTTATTTTCCTCCTTCAGGCAAGTCAGTGCTTGCACCAGAAATAGCATCTGGCTGCCATACTGTATAGCTGGATGTAGAAATATCTTGTTTGTCCACGTCTCTTCATATGCTGGAGTACAGGTCTCTTATGTATTGTCTGACAAGTATTTTCTTTTGGTGCTTTCTAACTGCTCTCCAGGTTATTTGTGTTGTATTGAGTCATTGGTTCCTTTGTACATGTTATGAATTTGGTTATGTTCCCTAAACTGAGCAGCCCCAAGCCTATCTCATGTCTGAAACCACTCTTAACTTCTATGACAATAGCTTTCTCTATCAATTAGTCTTGGATTTTTCTTTCTTAACCATCAGTCTGATATTCACAGATAACTTAGATACCTTTCTACTGCATTTCAGTGTCTCGAGCTGTATTGTAATGCTAGAATAATTTTTTCCTTTTCCCACAACTTAATGCATGGACTGAATTTTGTCAGCCACTGAATTGTCATTTCATTGTTTGTTTTGTTGCAGTTTGGTGTTAGTTTGCTTAAGATGTGTTTGTGTGTTGGCTCCTTCAGAGAGGTTGTTTGCTTCATGATGTATGAGTAGCCTGAAGCCTGGCTTTGCTCCTATGCACTCTATCACTTATCTCCACGAATTCCATCCTATAGAAGCATTTTTACCAACTTGCTCTTTATGGATAATGGACTTGATGGTTTCTGGTGTCCTGGTTTTGGCTCAGAGGGAGTTAATTTTCTTCACAGAAGCTCATGTGTTACAGCTTGGATTTGTGACCAAAACAATGCTGTTAACACCCTGATGTTTTTGCTGCTTTTGCTTTTTCTAAGCTCTCTCAAGGCTTTCTCCTTCCTCACGCTGCTCCACCAGACAGAGGCTGGGGCTGGTCAGAAGCTGGGAGGAGACAGAGCCAGGACAGCTGACCCCAGTGACCAGAGGGATGCCCCACACTGACACTGTGCTCAGCAGCAAAGGCTGGGGGAAAAGAGGAGGAAGAGAGGACACTTGGATTGGAGAGGACAGTGTTAGGTGTGGGGGAGCCCTGCTTTCCTGGGAATGGCTGAACGCCTGCTCACCAAAGGGAAGCAGTAAATTCATTCCTCATTCATGTGCAGCCTTTTCTTCACCTCTTAAACTGTCTTTACCTCAGCCTATGAGCTTCCTCACTTTTACCCTGCCAGTTCCCTCCCCCATCCTGCTGCAGAGGAGGGAGTGGCTGAGCTGCTAATGGGGCACAAGTTAGCCACAGTATGTAGGAAACAGTACTGTCCAACTTATTGTAGCTGTTTGACTTTCCTATCTTGCCTTCCAAAGCTCTTTTCTCACCCTGACCAGTTATTTAAAAGCACCCTGTTTCAGGAACACAGCGGTGATGTTATGAACCCACTCTTTCACCAGAGCTGCACATTTGGAGGCTGCTGTCCATCTTTGTGGACAGGAGTGCTGTGAGTAGACAGGAAATCTGCTGTTGTGCTCCTTAACAGAAATCCTCATTAGAGAGAAGACTGGAGCGGGTGCTGATGGAAGGGCAGCAGCGCAATGGGCAGCTCCAGGAGCACCTGTCCCAGCAGCTCTCCCAGTCCCTGTCCACAGCCGTGTGCAGCCGTCTGGAGAGGACCATCCGGGAGGAGATGAAGAAGACAGTGCCCCAGTGTGAGTGTGGCTGCTGAGGCTGGGAGGTGGATCCCTACAGGAAGCTCCACGCTGGGAAAGTGCTGGCACTGTGTGAAGCAGGAGTGAGGTTGTGTGGACACCAGGCTCTGCCCAACAGACTCCTGGGGGCCCCACTGTAACCTGAGAAGAGGGGCTGTGGTTTAGGAGCAGTAGGAGGCTCCCAGAGGGAATGCCTTTCCAGAGAGTGTGGTCTGACCTTCCATTATAATCTCTAAAGCCTTTGGAGTCTGTTGGTTGGAGGCTGATGAGTTTGGAAATGCTGACACTTGGCTGGAGCAAGCTAGAAGTTGTCTTTGCCCTTTCTCGATGCACTTGGCACCATGCATGCAAGGAAATGTTCCAAAAACTGCTGGTGGGAAAGGCTGCAGTCAACAGCTGCCTAGGGAAGGGCTACCTGCTACTCTGGATCAGGTCAGCTGTGACATTGTCATGCCAGCTCTTAAAAACCTTCAAGGCTGGAGGTTCTACAACTTGTGGTGGCTTCCAGAGCTGTACCACCTTCCTAGCAATAACTTTCTTCAAATGTCCAACCTTGGTTCTCCAAGCAGAGTTTGTGAACATTATCCCTTGCTGTGTCACATCCAAGAACCATTTGATTCCATTTTCTTTTCTGGACTTTGAAGTGTTTAGTTTAGGCTTAAATCTGCAATTTTGTCCTGTTTTTGTTACGCCTAGGCATTTCCAAGAGCATGGACCCTACTGTCAGCCAGCTCAGTAATACTATTGCTGCCAAGCTCACTGCTGTTGAGGGGACACTGAAAGAGAACATTACCAAGCTAGTGAAATCAAAGGTAAGGAGTACCAGAGTAACTTTTCTAGGGCACACTTGAGTTGTCACCTGCCTGTGTAGCAACTCCTTATGCCTTTTCCCCTCACCTCTGTCTCTAGGCAATGCCAGTTTAGCTGCTGTTAGTCAAAGCTTTTTCATGGTCTCATTAGGAGGAAAATTAGGAGGCTCCCCTGCCCACTTTGCCTCATTAACACTGCTTTCATTTACCAGGTTATTCATTTTCTCCTAGAGTAGAAATTCTCACCACAGCAGTGACCTTTAGGGCCAGCTCAGTCAGTCAAGTGGTGAACGTGTGATGGCTCCTTTCTCTTCTCCATATCTACATTATTTAGGGGGCACAAGCTGCTTACTTACCTTGGCAGGGAATTGTGGATTTTTGGGAAGGAAGGAGTGAGGGAAAGGAGCTGTGCCTGACTGTGTCACCTTCCCTTGCTCTGCAGCAGGAGTACACAGAAGGGGTTTTGGGCAGCCCCTCAGCAAACAGAGGTTCTGCCTGCTGGATTCACAGTGCAGCCTGGCCAGTGGGAAGAGCCAAGAGAGCCCCCTTGGGCACTGGGCTGTCCTCACCTGGTGTGGGTGTGTTGCAGGGACCTGGTGTTTGCTCACACCCTTAGTCCTGGAGCAGACTGTAGTTAATTTTCTGGAATTTTGTGTGTGCTTGTAAGAACCTTACAGACAGTGTTGTGAGGGCCACAGCTGACACTCTGCAGGGACCCATCCAGTCAGCCTACAGGGAGGCCTTCCAGAGCGTCGTGCTGCCAGCCTTCGAGAAGAGCTGCCAGTCCATGTTCCAGCAAATAAATGACACCTTCAAGCAGGGCACACAGGAATGTGAGTAGGCTTTCTTCTTCAAGTCTTCTCTGCACTATTTGCATTAGTGGTTGGCAACATATTGGCCTTACGTTTTTGTCTTTCAGAGTTTCACTGGTGAGTGTTTAACCTCTTAGCCCATCCATGTGTTCTGTTTCTTACTTGGGAAGCAGAAGTGGGGAGGCTTTTGTGAGTGGTGCTGTAAGAGTGTGGATTCATTTCTGGTCTTTGTAGCTCACATAGCAAAACACTCAGTTCCTTGCCCTTTGGGGAGGCTGGACAGGTATTATTCTGCAGAGCTGGTTTCTGAGGGGGCCTGAATGTGGCCAGTGCTAGCACAGTGAATTCTGTTGGCCATAGGTCTGCAGAGTGTCTCCAGCTGCTGTTTATTTTGCACCCTTCCTCTTCCTCACAAGTCTCCCACAAATACAAGAGCTTACATTCTCCTCCCTTTTGATCAGACCAGTTCATAAGATATTTTAAAGCGCAGGTTTTAAATCTCTGGAGACATGATTTCTTTTTTGTCAGAAAAGTTCCCCCTCTTTCTTCATGAGCATTGAACTAATGCAAATCACAATTCACACTACATATGAAATGAAACACTCACTCCTGCCTTTATCTCCCCTGAACAAGGAGTGCCTGTAGAAGTCTGTTGTAGGAGAACTGGTGGGTTTGTTGCTGTGCTGTGTGATCCAGCGTGATGGGGAGACTGGAAATGGTTTCCTAGTTCAATATAATGCAGCCCAAAACAAGGCTTGTGCTTCTCCTCTGTCCTGTGCTCGTACACGGGCTCAGCAATCGCTTCTGCTGGAGAACACCCCGGCAGCTGGATTTCTGCCCTGATCACCCCCACAGCCACAGATGGCACGAACCTCTCCCTCTCTGCTCCTTGCAGATATCCAGCAGCTGGAGGCTCACTTGAAGAACAAGAAGGTACGAGAGCAGGAGGTGCGGGACCCGCTGCTGAACCAGCTCCGGCAGCTCGTCAGCACCTTCCAGAGCACCACGGAGCAGCTGGCGTCCACCATCGCCGCCAGCGTCCACGCTGAGGTGCAGCACCAGCTCCACGTCATCGTGGGCAAGTAAGTTGGCAGCTGGGCTTGTGGAAGGAGATGTGACCGAGACGAAGGTGCGTGTGTCGCGAGCAGCTCTCCCCGCTTGGCTGTGGAAGCAAGCCAGGAGTGCTGTAGGGCTGCTCGCTGGTCCTGCACATGTGGCAAAGCACGTGGGCTGGTGACTGTTGCCCACAGAAGGTTCCCCAGCTGTATTGGGAAGCTCAGTGCCTGCTTTACCCCAGGTCCCATGTGCAGAATGTAGAACAGAAGGATCTAAGGTGCTCCTAAGCTCGCTCAAATCTGAATACTTCCTGAAGATCATTTCAGAGGAGTCTTTTGAAGGCTTTTCTTTACTCAGTGTCCTCAGGCGTACAGTTTCTACAGGCTACTGTCTCTCCCCACAGCTGCTCTGCAGCAGTTTGTGCTTTCCCCTCCTGGTTTCAGGATGGGATCCCTACAGTGTCTCCAGCACATTCAGGCTGTGAGGCGATGGCAGATTGCCAGGCATTGGGATTGGCTGGTGGGCACCTGTGGGGCAGAACAGCCTGTCTCTTTTAAGCCACTAGAACGTGTGTCAGATCACATTGGTGTCTTCAGTGCAAGCCAGAGTTGCCAGGAAGGCCACCAGACTAAATCCTGGTCTTGTTGCATGGGCTGTGCTTGTTCTCAGGCAAGTTCTGCTTTTCTGCCTGTGGTAGAGCAGGTTTGATGCTTTGTACCCTTTGTGAGAAGGGAGAATCCATCCCTTGAGGGAAAAGGTGTCACACAGAGCAGCAGAGTCTGCACTGTGAAATCCTCTTCTGTGGAGAAGTCACAGGCACAGTGTAAGTGTGTTCTCATCCTAAAGGTGTCATCTGCACACTAAGAACTGCATCTGACAGATCTCCTGTAGGAAGTTTGCCCCATTTGGGGATAACCCCACAGCTTAGTCACCTTGCTAGTAAGCCAGAAACATTAAAGATTTAAAACATTGTTTAATTAGAGACTTAGTTCCCTGAAATGTCACTTTCCTGCACAGAATCCCAACGTCTTCCAAGTGCACCCTGGGACATTGCAGTGTTGGCCACAGATTTGCCTGTGCCTCAGATCTATTTGTATGAACCCTTAGGGAGCCACACTACAATAAGCAAGCCTGTGCTTTCTCACCGGTGTGAGCTTTGTGCAGTGTTATCCCTGGGCTCTTCATTCTCAGAGGTGCCCATGGGTTCTGTTTTGTTGTTTTCAGCATGCAGGAGTCTATTTTGGCCCAGGTGCAGAGAGTCATTAAAGGAGAAGTGAGCCTGGCTATGAAGGAGCAGCAAGCAGCTGTCACCTCGAGCATCGTCCAGGCAATGCGCTCGGCAGCCGGGACACCCATCCCCTCCACTCACATGGATTTCCAGTCCCAGCAGACTCACATCCTTCAGCTGCTCCAGCAGGGACACCTCAACCAAGCTTTCCAGCAAGTATGCCTGGTTTTCCTGGTAGTCATCCACTGCTTGTTGGGGACTGAGAAGGAAAAAAGAGCTCCTTGTGTGGGCACATACTCTCACAACAGCTTAGACAGGAGTTGACTGAAAAGACCTGTGGCAGTGGAGTGCTTGGGGGTGAGTTGCTCTCATGCAGGTGGGGCCAGAGCCATGCAGGTTCCATGATTTGGTAGCAGCTGAGTTCCTTCATGCCTGTCCTGCCAGTGCTGCAGTAAAGCAGCACGTTCTGCCATCGGCGCTGACACGTGGCACACCTCTGAAGAGCAACAGCTTCCTAAGCCTCTCCAGCAGATCTACCAGCTGGGGCCTGACTTGGACTTTGAACAGGCAGGCAGATCCGTTTGAGCTGCTGCAGACAAACTCTTCTGGGACTGATAGCACTGCTGGCCCTGCTCTATGCTGCTGACAGTAACCTGCTCCCCTCTGTCTGGTTGTGCTCTGTTCAGCTTGGAACAGACACAGGTGTCCTCAGAGCATAGAGCAAGAGCCTAAACATGGCCCTGCTGGCCTGTTCAGCAGAGGTGCAGAGATTTTTTTGCTCCCAGAGGAGGCTGTCAAGTCAGTGAGTGTCCCAGAGCTGTCTCTCTGTCCTGTGTCCCTTACCTGCCTGTTGGTTCCTGTGCATTTCTAGCTGTGTCTTTTTTGCAGGCTCTAACAGCAGCTGATCTCAACCTGGTTCTATATGTCTGTGAGACTGTGGATACTCAGCAAGTATTTGGACAGCATCCATGCCCACTGTCCCAGCCTGTGCTGCTCTCCCTCATTCAGCAGCTCTCCTCAGATCTGGGCACTCGTACAGAACTGAAGTTGAAGTGAGTATGACCAGAGAACTGGGTCCTGTTCCTAGCCTTGGCTTTAAATTCACTGCCTGGAAGTGGAAGGTGGAACTTTGCCAAAAGCTGGAGTTTCTGTAGCCTGTTACTGGCATGTTTACAGCCAGCGGGAACTCAGAAAAATATGTCAGTATTGCCACAGAAAGCTTTGCTGCCCTGAGGTTGCAGTGGAAGGAGTACCCAGCAGTAGGTGCTGGTACCTCTGGAATTGTAGTCTGTAAATACTTACAGCCTGTGCAGCGATCCCCATTCCCCAAGGAACCATTTTTGTGGAGGCAAAAGGAGGGATAGCATCATGTTCCCTGGATAGTGAAATATCCAGGGCAAGTTTGCTCTGTCCTCAACTCTTAACCCATCACTGGACTTTGTGTCAGCAGTGCCTTGTCGTGACTGTCAGGCTCAGTGGGAGGCTGCAGCAGGAACCACTGGGAAAATTTCTGGTGGATGTTCCAAGCAAAGCTTGTGTGACAAAGTAGTGACTGTACTGATACTTGCCATGAACATTTTTAGTGTCTGAGTCAAAACCCTGCTATCTGCCCTTAAAAGCTAAATTGTTAAGGTACCTACAGGTTTTGACTATGGCTTGTATGGAAAAATTACTTACATTGAGTTTTTAAATCAATAAGGAATAAAGCAAACTAGGAAAACTGAAAAGAGCTTCAAGTAACAGGCTGGTAATTGGGGTTAAAGCTGCTGCTGTAAAGTTTAAACTGGATTGTCATTGAAAACCTGCAGTGACCACATTGCCTTACTGAGGCTGTGGTTTAAAGGGTGATGGCTCATCTGAACTTCAGAGTGTCTTGTTGGTAAAAGGCTTGATCTTCTCCCACCCTTCCTGGATGGATTTTATTGTAACCCTACACAAACTGAGCCTCACTGCTGAGGGGTTTTACTGTCTAATGAGTGACTAATTCTGCTTAAAGGTATTTAAGAAAGTATCTACTGAGAGTCACTTCCAGCACTGCGGGGAGTTCTCACTGGCTATTGCCTCTGCCTTGGTTCAGCAGCCAGGTTGTGGGGCGGGTGGGTAGGCTGACCTCACATATTTGGGAAGGGATAGGTGGACCCTGCTGTGACTCAGGAACGTTTACTTTGTGAAAGCTGAACATACTGCAGAGTTTGGGTGGAGTGGGGAACAAAACTGTGCATCTTCAGTGCTAGCATGAACTGAATCCGATTGGGATCAGTACTCTGGGCTTGGTCCTAACATTGCTCTCTCTCCTTCAGCTACTTGGAGGATGCAGTGATGCACCTGGACCAAAGCGACCCCATCACCCGAGACCACATGGGGTCAGTCATGAACCAGGTGCGGCAAAAGCTCTTCCAGTTCCTCCAGGTGGAACCCCACAACCCTCTGAGCAAACCTGCGCGTCGCCTCATGATCATGCTCCAGGGCCTGGTCACCCCTGGCATGACCTAGGAGGGCCTGGCTGCCCGGTGGGCTGCCCCACCCGAGCCCACCCAGCAGATCCGTAGTTTCTAACGACGTCTGTCTGGTGTGAAGAGCTCTCGCCAGGAAATCTTTCAACACGTGTGTGTGATGTCTCTAAGGCGAACGCCATCTGTGTATAGTTCCAAATAGTCACTGAACATTCACTTGGCTTATTTTTCCTAAATAGCCTCTTTTTTGAGAGTTAAATCTCTTCTTCACCTGCCCATCCGTCCCCAAGGCTGGCTGGCAGTCCGTGTCTCATGCAGCAGAAGCCAATGGATTTCTTACCCCTTTAAAAGTTTGGATCTGCTGCCGTCAGCGAGGTGCAGCCCCAGGGGCTGCCGGCGCTCCTTGCTGACCAGAAACCCGTACCCAACCTTAGTAAGGGCTCAAACTTCTCCTCCCTGGCAAAGCTGTAGGCACAGGGAGGTCGTCAGCTGAGCGAGAGGGATTAGTTAAAATTAATTAATTTAGTTACTCTGAGGTTCCTTAATTCCAGATCCACAGGGGAGTGCCCGGCCCACCTGACCCAGCGAGGCAGGTCTGGGCAGGGGGTGATACCTCTGGAATACCCTGGGGAGGGGCTCAGGCTGCTGAGGCAGCAGCAAACTGCAAGAGCCCTGGGGGGCCACTGGTTCTGTTGTGCATCAGAGCATGTCCATGGTTCAGGCATTAGTTTTGATTTTACTCTGAGATTTTTCTTTTTATCTAAATTTTGAAGTTTTGGGGGGTTTTGTTGTTCGTTTTTTGTTTTTTGGGTTTTTTTTGAAATAACATTAAGGACAATTCAATAAAAAACTTTTTGAGAAAAGAAAAGTGCAGACCTTCTTCTCTTGTGTGATGGAGGGAAGACTGAGGGGCCTTTGAGGGTATCAAGCCATCTCCAGGCTGGAGCCTGAGGTGAGGATCCTCTCTCTCTTCCCAGATTTTTTCCTGAGTCTCTATTCAAGCTTTCCTGTGTGAATCCAGCAGGGCATAGTGGTCTCTGCTTCCTGGGAAAGGCAGGAGGTGATGGTGGGCTGCTGCCTGTGGGAAGGGAACATTAATTCTCCTTTTCACAGCAAAAATGTTCCTCCTTTCTGGAGAAGAGAACGCTCTGGGAAGAGGTTACAGCACCTTCCCAGTACATAAAGGAGCTCCGAGAGAGCTGGAGAGGGACTTTGGACAAGGGTGACAAGATTGACCGGATGAGAAGGAATGGCTTCACTCTGACAGAGGGCAGGACTAGCCAGGGTTGTAGGAGACATTTCTTCCCTGTGAGGACAGTGAGTCCCAGGTTGCCCAGAGAAGCTGTGGATGCCCCATCCCTGGAAGTGTTCGCAGGACCAGCTTGCACAGGGCTGCAAAGTGTCCTTGCCGGGTTGGAACAAGATGCTTTTTACCGTCCAAGCCAAAATGGGTCGGTGATCCCGTGAGCCGCGAGGGCCGGGGTCCGGCCCG
>VWZN01017390.1:537926-562362 GCA_013396955.1 Regulus satrapa | reverse complement strand
GTCTGGTTCTCAGTTCTTAAGACCAGGGAAAGGCATAACCATCATGAAATATGATCTGAGTAAATGAAAACCTGAATTTGCAGACAATGACTGAAAACACAGTAAAGTTTTGCATCATCATTTTTCAGTTATATATTCCCAAAACAGTTTTACTTCCCATCATGTATGGAGGCAGTCCTTCCTGCAGAATTAGGTGCTTGGTTTTGGTTTGCTCCAGTATTTGGGGAAAAGGTGACTGGAAGCAAAAAGGTAGCTAGAAGCCTAATTCTCATTTACATAGGAACTCGGAGCTGGGAAAGGCCCATTAATTTAAATAGCATAGGGTAGGTAGCAGATTTCCTAAAGTGAAAATAAGCTGGGGGGAAAACTCTAGAATAAATATTTTCACATGATCTCTGGGAAGACACTAAAAAAAGTTGCTAATCTTATGTGTTCTGGAATAAAGAAATACTCTTTGATTCGTAATAGGTGGTTAAGCACAACATACTTTGGAAATGTCTTCTAATTCTTCTCTTGAAGTAAGGGTTCACAGTCTACTGAATATTGGAAGTTTGTTCTTTTTTAAGCATGTAGCTAAAAGTATTAAAGTGGAAGTAAAAGGTGGCATGTTCAGAGAGATCTTTTTGTTACACGTGAGTCAAACATTCAAGTCCATACATTTGTAAAAGCTGTTATTTAGCTGCTCAGTCTTTCAGATATCTTGGATTATCATTTTAATTGGTAATACATTATTTTGACTTACTTCATTTCCAACAAAAAAGCTCGTGGAGATATTCTGTAGCACTTGCAGATTTTTGCTTGAAGAAACACTCATCTCTGTATATGGCCTCTCTTTGATGGGTGTTCGTAGTGCACTCAGAGATTTTGCCTTCCCTGGGAAACAACAGTTATATCTTTTTGTTGCACACTGGAATTTATTACACCAAGCAAATCCTTTGTCTTGTAAAGGTACTTTGTGGATAAAGGGAATTTCAATAAGAGATATGAAGAAAGGCTGCCAAGTAAAGCAGCAGTTCTGTAGCTTTACTGTTGCCTGGTGGAGTCTCCCCATTGCTGCAGCTCTGAAGTCAGTGCTTCTTATATCCAGACCATACTGGGGTAGCACCATCCTGTTCTTTACCAGTTTTACACAGCACCAGGGTCTCTGGGAGCTGCCCGTACACATCACCCATAGCTGCTGCAACCAGGAGCTAACATCTCTGCTCCAGGGAATGGATTCTGTTTCTAAAAATAGTTTTCTGTGATGGCTGAAAAGGACATATTGTTTCAGGGATAAAGAGATTGGGTGAGGGATTTGCATGGGTTTTTAAGTGAATCTGGATGGAGTCACTGCGTAGATGGAATCGCCCCGTTTGGATTTTTGCATGTACATCTCTTCGTAGTCAGCACATGTAAGTCACACAGTGAATACCACTGTACTTAAGAAATATTTTTCTCCAGATATGTTTAGCTATACACTATTCTGTTACTCAGATTTTATTATGTATAAACTGAAATACAAGCTTATTAAAAACATTTTCCCCTGTAAGGTGTAATAACGATATTACCTGGGGGTTTGTAACGATACTGTAGTTTCTTTAAGCTAATTCTGGTGGGTCCATACTCTGTGTTGGTGTCCCTTTCACGCAGATTTATCTGCAGAGAGAAGTGCATTTGCTAAACCATTTTGTCAGACCTTTGAGGTACAAATCTAAAAGACTTTCTGCTGTAGTGGAACAGATCTTTGCAGTGTCCATGTAATATTCCACAAGCAGTATTTGCTGCCTCACATATAGGCATGGAGAAAATGCTCTGTGTTACCTTTTTCCTGTAAGATTTTTGCTTTGTTTCTAGCAAAAAAGCCCTGATAAGCCAGCTCCAGTGGTCATGCTTATCATGTGCAAAAACTCTGTCAGCTGCAGGTATTCTGAGCAGCACAGATCAGCGTGCCTAAAATTAAACTTCTTTTTCTTACCTAACACTGTTTGCAGCCTCACTTTTTTTCACAAACTGCTATGACCATTTTCAGGAGACTGAATGTTGGTTTGCTAGTAATTATGGTTCAGCTGCCCATGGCCATGTTCCACCACTTGAGACCCTCTGAGATAGGCAGCAGAGCATCTGAAAAGGTTGACAGGAGCTTACACCACATTTACACAACTACGTTTGCACCTACTGCAGTTTTTTAGAGGCAGTCATGCTATTTCTCGTGAATTAGCTTTTCAAAATGCATTTTATTCAAAATGCATTTTATTGAAGTTTTAAAGGAATATTGAAGTTATTTCATAATCAGGAAGAAAATCACAAGGAAGTCACAATTTGCTGGAAAAAATTAGTTGGGAAGCAAAAGAATATGGAGTTCCTGTGGAGTTCTGGCCATACTTACAGTTTGGCTCGATCCCTGTATTCTGTATTTGTGGACACTACCTTTATGAGAGGTTTCCAGGAGAGATCTAAGTCCTCATCAGTATCTGGAACATCAGGGGCCATTTGAGATGTTTTCTCCTCCATTATTTTCTCAGATAAAAATTGTTCACGATGTTCAGTGGATGGAATATCCCAAAATAATACTGAGCTGCAAAATAATTGTATAATGTATATTGTATAGCGTTTTGGTTGAAGCTACATGCAATTTTCCTTGAGTTTTTTTAACCTTCTATCTTCAAGTCTTATATAACAATAGAGACTCTGAAAATCAGACAAAGGCTAGATTATTAATTGCTTATTTTGTAAATGATGAAATATATTTCTCTATTCACCCTTCCAACAGTTAATTATATCAAATCAGCTAGAGAGCATTCATACAGTTTGCTTATGGACAGTTTTGGGGGGAAATTACTGGCACTGCCTGGGTGAAATTCCTGAAGGCTGTAACAGGTAATTTAGTAACTCAAATTGAAGATCAGTTCCCATTTTTGTGTGTGCCAATTAGTTTGCTGACGTTCAAGACAAATGGTCCCACTCTATCTGTTACCTCATTGGAATCTTCAGCCCTCTGATTGTTTCTTTTGTTCTGCTCTGGACATTCACTCACAGGTTTGATATAGCAAATTAAGCTTTCCTCATTGCTGATATCTCTTTCCCTTTTTTAGCAGGAGTTGCTCAGGGACCTGTGTTCTTCAGGTATAAAATTACAGTGACTTCCCTGTTCTTAACTTCAGGTAAATACTTTGGAATCCTGACAGGTGAATAGTTAAAATAATTTCTTCTGTATATAACTTGCATAACACTGCAAACTTATTAGGAACTGTATTTCAATCCTACTCATTAAATTCTTCCAAGTCTTCTCTGTTATTTGATTAGGAAAAATAGCTTAGGTTCATTATAAAATGTTGCTCTCTCTGACTCTCCCTTTGATGTTATTAACAAATATATGATTGAGCCCAGCCATGCAGCCTTGAAGGCTTAAGCCTTCTAATATCATGAAATCTAAACATTCATTTACACTTTTTTCATCCTGCCCCCTTCCTAGTCTTTCATAGAGAATAACAAAATAACTATCATGACTATTTGGTCCACAAAAGAGGAGGTTCACAAAGAGTAATTCTCCCAGCTAAGTCTCCAAATTTTTATATAGTTTACAATACATCTGTAGAAATAGGCCTTAGAATTTTAGCAGCTTTTTGTGCATATCACACAGACAAATGTAAGTGTGGGGATGTGGCTTTCCAGGCTAACACATGTGTGATCATCACTCTTCTGAAGGGGGTATACACAGAATATAAACATACATATGCAGGGGTTTTCAGTTAATAAACTCTTAATGCCACTACTGTAAAGGGTTTAATTGGGCAAGAATGCAAAATGCTTATCTTCTGCATACAGAATTTCAGCAACTCAGGATATGCTGATGGGAATTCAGAAATGTGCTAGTTAAATCATGGATTATGCCTCACAAAGTTTTTCAAAGGAAACTGGAAGATGTCTTGTAAAGTATGTATTGTATATACCAATCAGGGGAGCAGGTTACAAGCTGCAGGTAATTTTCATCTCTCTTTTCTGAAGTACCACCCTTCTGGTTGTCCTGAAAATAACAGTAATAATTATTACAGGGGAAGAAGGTGATGAAAGACAAAAATCACACTCTGATACATAAATACTTGAACACATGAAATGGGCTACAAGAAATGAAGTCACTGTTTCTGCTTGGGTAAGGTTTGAAAATTATGACTTATTAATTTGCAGTTATAAAGTCAAGCTATTTTACAAATGTGCTTTAAGTGAACAGCTTTGCCTGCTACACACCTAAAATTCTAAATTAACTTATCAGGATAAATACTTACTGGTACCACTGAAAGTCAAGCCCTCTCTAATTTGCTGTGTTTGTAACTTCTTTTATGCAGCTTAACCAAAGAGCTAGTAATTGAGAACTTTATCCAGCAATTCAGTGTAGTGGGAGTGATGTGTCTTTGCCAGGTTTACACCATGGGTCATCTATTTTAAATTATCACTTGGCAATCCCCACTCGCTGTGGGATTGTAGTGGTGCCTTCAAATGTTAATTATTAATAGTTTAGGTTGTGTATTTATTTATCATTTACCAAGTAGTTATGGCTTCTAGCAAATTAATTTTAATTACTCAAGAAAATAAAGGAACTGTGTTGGGGTAACAAGGGATTATAGTCTAATCAAATCTAACTTCCAGTATATGAAAACCAAACATATTTTAGCAAAAACTGTACTTCTCAAGTATGTGGCAAAATTTCAGCTATTTTTTTTAAAGCCAAATTAAGCCTACTGTAATTTTTATTTATGCATTTGTCTACCTGGAATCACAATGGTAGTAATGAAGCCAGGTAAAGCTGAATTGGGTTCTGGATACAACTTTGAATAGTTTTTCATGAATATGTAATTAGAAAACTGCTGATTTTAGGAGCTGTGCCATAAAAGCTGTTACGTCATGCAAAGGCTGACACATTCCATGTTTATATAACAAAAAGCATGTCCCAGTACATGTTGCTAAATACTGGCAAAATGATTCCTTTGTCAGTGTTATTTATTAAGCATGGGTCTCCTGTATCTGTTATCCCAGATGAAAACAAAAACAGCCTTCTGAGCCTAAACTTTGACTAAAAAAGCCTCACCCAAACAACAAAAACTGCAACAATGTTCTGCTCTCCAATCCCTTTCTTCATGCTCTACATCTGCTACCAGTTAGTATCCATGACTATTACTGTACAAAAAAATAATGAACAGTGGAATCAGCTGACATTTTATGATGTATGTGTGTCCCTTTTCTTAGTTTTCTGGAAATGCCACTAAAGACTGTAGTATCTGTGAAGTCTTTTCTTTTTTAAAAAATTTATTAATATTCAATTTCCATAAGCCTTTTAAAGATTTCCGTTTTCTTCTTCTTCTTGGCCTGCTTTTGCACTGTCATTATCTTGCATTTGACTACATTTGCTTTTCAAATTAATTTAGCATGGTTTGCAATACTTTGAAAGTACATCAGCACTCAGTGCTCCTGTTGGATCCTTTCAGTACATAGACTGTAAGTACTTTGGAGCTTTAAAACCATAATGGAAAAGGTAAGTTTTGAGTACACAGGCAGCATCTGGAAAAATTAAGGTGATTGCAATAACACCATTCTTGGGTACCCACATATTTAGGTAATGGAAGTTATTTCTTGGAATTGTTAGTGACAGGCCAGATTGCTCATAGTAGAAATTCAATACATTTTAAATATGGAAGGCTTACTATAATTTTGAATTACACTTTTCTGTAAAGTTAAGGAAATATCTTCCAGTATGAGAAGATTCATATCAGACTGAGAGCACAGCACAGTTGTAAAACACAATGAACAGGACAGGAGGCACCAGATTATTATTATTTACTAAATGCAGTGAGAAATAATGAATACAGATAATTAATCCTTTAGTATTTTCTCTCAAGTTTACATTAGGATTTCTGAGGTAGTAGATTAGAAAAGCAACAGAGAGAAGAGAAGTGAATTTTTGAACTCACCTCAAAGTTACGTGGTAGCCAATGTACATCTGTTGCTGCCTTTGTATGACTATATGGTAGGGAAGAGGCTGCACAGTATCTCACTAGAGGTGGCTCTGTGCTTCTCTGCTGGGCTTGCATAAGTGATGGCTAGAAATATTTTAAGAAAAGATATCTTAGTGTGTTTTCAAAATAAAATAGTAGATCTATCATCAAAGCAGGCCTTTGGATATAAAGTTCTAAAAAGAATTCCAACATGCCTCCACAGACATGCAGACATCATTCATGTCTCCTCTCCTCTTAGGTCTTTCTTCTGCTTATCCTCCGTACTGTCTTTTTCTACTGAAATCTTCTAATCTTCCAAGCTACCTTTTCTCTGTTCATAAGCATCTAGAATACTTCCAGTATTGCACTCAGTAACAAACATTATCTGAATTTGACAGGCTTTGTAAGGTAAGAGTGGAGGGTATATTGGTGCCCATTAAAGAGCAGACACACTCAAACGTAAGTGGCAAAAAATGCAGTAAACCTATTAAACTGTGTACAGAAATTATACCATGATTATTGTGATAATGATTCAGTTTCATGAACTCATCAGTTTTCTTACCCTTTCTAGTGTCTCCTTGCAAAGATTATCTTCTGCTCCCTTTTGAGTCAAAACACCCATTTTTCCTCCACAGACATACAGATACACTTCAATATACTTATAACAGACACATTTCCCATATTAACACCTGTTATCTTGATTTCATGGAATCACAGAATGTTAAGGGGTTGGAGTGGATCTTTAAGATCATCTAGTCCCAGCCATGGACAGGGACACCTCCCAGTAGGCCAGGTTGCTCAAGGCCTTATCCTGCCTGGCTTTGGACACTGCCAGGGGCATGCACAGCTTCCCTGGGTAACCTGTGCCAGTGCCTCACCACCCTTACAAAATAAACAATTTCTTTCTAATATCTAACCTAAACTTCCCCTCTTTTAGTTTTGACCCTTTACTCATTGTCCTGTCACTACAGCTGCAAACCAAAAGTCCTTCTCTGGCTTCCCTCTAGATTCCCCTCAGATACAGGAAGGTTCCTATGAGGCCTTTATACAACCTTCTCTTCCCCGGGCTAAACAGCCCCGACTTTCTCAGCTTGTCTTTGTAGAGAAGGTACTCCTGTGCTCTTATCCACTTTGTGGCCCTTCTTTGGGCTTGCTCCAACAGTTCCTTGTCCTCCTTGTGTTGGGGGCACAGAGCTGGATGCAGTGCTCTGGGTGGGATCTCAGCAGAGCAGAGTAGAGGGGCAGAATCCCCTCCTTTGTCTTGCTGGCCACGCTGCTTTGGATGCAGCCCAGTATTCAGCTGATGTTCTGTGCTGCCAGTGCTCACTGCTGGGGAACCCCTGTACACACTATTCAAGACCAGTAGAATAGGTGAGAATTACCTCAGTCACGCCTGCTGCTCTTGGCTCGCCCTCTGACAAGTCAGTGATTTCATCAGCAACAGGTTTTGCACTTTGCAGCTTTTGTTCATGATTAGAAATATCCCACAGTACAACCTACAATAAGAAATGAGTATATTACAAATTATATTTTTATGTGTATTAATACTCTGTGCATTAGTATGTTTTTTTTTCAAATCACAGAGGTTTGAGGAAAAAGAAGAAATTCACTTGCTACACTGGAATTGATGAAGTCTTTAAAGTATTTTCTCTTCAGTCTGATGCAATCAGCAGAAAGGTTACATTTGTCTCTAAAAAGAAGTCTTTACAACTTGACCTATTTATCAGTACTATAAAGAAGCATCATACAGTAATGGCTCAGCTATGGAATAACCAGACATAGCATCAGTCCAGGATAAGAGAGCTTCAAGACTCTGTGACATCTGTCTCCTGTCTCTATGTGTTACTATGGATGTTGAGTAGATCTCTTCACACTCATTTTTATATAGGAGAAAATACAGAAATATGCAATTTTATTTTTAAAAAGTGAAAAACCTGTCCATCAACACAGCCACCAGCAATGATATTTGGATCACTTGGACTGAACTGAAAGCAGTAAATGTCCTCAGGAGCTTTCAACACCAGCTAGAGAGAAGAAAAACAAGATAGTTGAGAAATACAGTCACCCCATTTGTTTGTTCTCCTGTTGTTTAAATACTTGGCATATTTAACAGTCTTGATTAAATACCTGGAGGCAGACAGGGTCAAAAAAACTCCAGAGAAGTATAACTGACTGGTGTAGCAATGATTTATTAGAAAGGTTAACTTGCTCTTCATATGAAGGCTGCTCTCTTGCTGACAGTGCGATAATCCCTAATCAAAAGAGAAAATAAATTTTCTCAATAGAGACAATTCAAGTTTCAACACATTGGTAATTATTTTAAATTACTTATATCTATACCTTCTGAATACAGTGAAAAAAACTCACAAAGCAGGAAAGAAACCCCAAACAAAACCATGTATGTTTCTTTTTCTTCAGATCAGCTTTGAGGAGACCATTACTTAACATTTGGTTATTTTAAAATGAGTCATACAACCTGTGCATCACAATAAAACTTCTCTTTTTTTGCTCGTGCTCCTCAGTGGTGTAATACTACATCTGAAATTGTGTGACAGGCATGTAGTCCTGACCATCCATCATGAAAAAAAATCTTTGTAATTCAATTAGTTTTCTTACCCAGGCTGCAGTGTCAGCTAGTAGTATGCTGGGACTGGGGGTATTTATCTAGAACTTAATTGTGCCTTTAGGTCTGGCCATGCAGAGCAATAATCCACAGCAGAGAGCAGGAGTTGACATTTTGTGTGTCTTGTGCTGCTCCCCGGCACTTGGCCGAGCCGTGTCCCGCTGCGACATTCCTCACCAGGATTAGTGTGCTGGGAGAGCCAGGCAGGAGCACGAGCACCAGGGTATGCAGGGCCATCTGAAGAGTCTGGCACGACAGCCCTGCTTAAGTAGCCTATGATCTCCACTTATACACTAGGGTAAAGGGCTTTGCGTGGCCCATCAAATTCTACAAACAACTTCCCATTTTGTCTCATTTTTCATTTTGCCTCAAATTGGCAATTTAAACAGGGATACTAAATCAGTTTTGATTTCTTTTTAAATTTGAAAGCTGGTGATCTTATGAAAGATGCATATTTTATAGCTGCCATATAATACCCATCACTGAAGACTCAAATCAGTACTGTAACTGCATTACCATCAATGGTTGGATGCCAGCGAACGCAGCTAATGGTTCTGTTCTTGAGGTACTGCACATCTGTAAATGATTGGTATGGTTTAAGATAAACATCTGGCTTGCCTTCTTCTTGCTCTTCTGCTAAGGCCTTCCAGTCATCAAAAAAAACATCCATAATTTCATTTTGCTGCAATGCAATTTCCATTCTGTTTTGTGAAAAGAACAGTTAACACTTCAATAATCCAGATGTGGCTACTCAGTAGTAGAATTAAAAATATTTCTGTAAAGAGGTAGCTTCTGTTTTTCATAAAATTATGACCACATTAGTTAAAAAATCAAACATTAATTCCTCAGTTATGTATCACTGCAAGAAAACAGTTCTTCTGTTTAAACAGAAATAGCTACTGTACCAAGAATTGAACTTAAGTTCTTTGTGGACCAAGCACAGAGCAATTGTCCAATTCTTTGTGCAAAAATGTGATTAAGTAGGACTTGTCCTGCTTAATGGGACTTGGCTAAGGCCATAATCATGGGTAGGACAGCACCTTTGCTCACTACACAACCATCTGCTTGAGTGGTCAGTGTTTGAAAGATCAGCTTTAGCAGTTCTGATATCTATTTTAAGTTACATTCATATCTATATAACATAGACTCTATGGTTATTACCATAGAAGCAAATATTAAGTTATTATTTGTTAATATTATAATAATAAAAAAGGAAAAAAAGTATATAGAAACAAAAAATAAAATTGATATTTGACCAGACCAATGATCCATTCAGACAAGTACTTGATTGTATTCGTTATTATTTCAGGTAATCTTTAAATGTACTGCTGCAATAATTTTACCTTAAATGTACTGCTGTAAGAAATTCTTTCAGGGCCTCCGATGACAGACTCTCTGCTTTGGCTTCATTTGACAACTGCCTAGGATAATACTGGGTGGATGCATTTTTTGGATAGGTCCTACCCAATTGGAATAAATTTGAATGTAAGTACAGAAAACATTTCAAAGACAGAAATA
This sequence comes from Regulus satrapa, assembly GCA_013396955.1. Lineage (NCBI taxonomy): Eukaryota > Metazoa > Chordata > Aves > Passeriformes > Regulidae > Regulus > Regulus satrapa. The sequence goes on along the minus strand of VWZN01017390.1, from coordinate 552,255 downwards.
TAATGTGTAAAATTTAAATAATACTTTTTCTATAAACGTTTTAGAAAAGATTTAAGAAAAAAGATGCAAACATAGCATCAATTTTGGTCTATTAATCAGTTTGTAACCGAGTAACTCCAGAATTTTATGAGACAAGAAACAGTGCACAGCTTAATAAATAGGCTGATAAATGTCTTCTCCTACTTACCATTTTGTCTGAGTACTAGCTTCTCTTAGTTTTGGAACTATCTGCAGCCCCACATCCCTTTCAAGCATTTTGATAGTGAAAGTATTGTCTTCGTAGGCCGTGCACTCAGCGTAGCTGTCTTTGTCATCTGAAGCGTTCTTGTCAGTAAAGGTAATGGGTGCACCAAACTTCCTGCGAACTCGAGAGAACTTGTACTTTATCTGGAAAAGATACATTTCCATGGCTAGCAGAAAAGAAAGGTTTTGGAAAGTTCATTCTTTAAAGTGGCTGCCTTCATGTAAATGTAGAATTAGTTCTAATAATGATCTCTGTGCTGAGCTTACTCAGATTTCTGCATTTTGAAGTTCTTTAGTCCTCTCATAACTAAATTACATATGTAATAGAAGACAAGTTTGTATTTGTAAAATAAGGAGTGGTAGCATTTTTCAATTACTGCTAGTAGAACAAGAGAATTGCATTTTTAAAATTCATCCAGTATCAGAACTGCTCATTTAATTTAAGGATTGATTTGCAGGAGGCCTTATGTAATACTGTATTAGGATTCTAAGACCTAACTTTTTAGTTTTTCACTCTTGGTAGAATTGTCAACTTTGGGTGAGGCATTTTAACTTCCCTTGCAGTGTCTAGGGTGAGAAAAGTACTCTGAATAAGATGCAAAAGGAAGTTTGGAGGAGTTTCCTTATGTTGAGAACTAGGAAGGATGAAGGGACGTGTCTTGACTTCTGCCCACAAAGAGAAGTAGGCACTTGATTTCGGGCAGTAGAGAGGTATTGCTCTGTCTTGGATTCATATCCAGGTATTTTTTCCCAGCACCTCTCACAGAACTGGAAAAGAAAGTAGGCTAAAAATACTTCTGAGTAGACCTTGCCAACAATGCAGATGCAGAATACAGAATACTTGGACTATGAATGTGTTAAATTGAATGACTGTGAAATAGCTTTAAAATAATCAGACATCTTTTTAGGTGTAAGCAAGATGTGCAGTTGCTGAGAACTATCAAAACTTAGACAGTGTTCCCTGAAGAGGGACTTAAGTACTGAGTAAAAATCAGTCATGGACAGTTAGATGCTTGGAGATGCCCAACACGTCACAAGTTACGTGACGGCTGTGAGTGGATTTAGGTTTTGGACGTATAATTTTTTTTTTATTTCTCTCTCTATATATGTATATATAAAATCTATAGATGTAATTAATTGAATGTAGATGTAATTAATCAAGTATGTCCTTCTATAAAGTCAGCTTGTAATACCTGCAGACACTTAAAAAGTGTCACATGCTACTTAAATGCCATCCATATACTAGAACAGTTCACTGAACTTCATGGAAACAGAGCAACAGCTCTGATTGTCACCTGGCCATTTAGTAAAAGGAGCAAAAAGTGGCAGAGGTGCCAGTGACCAAAGATGAGCAGGACTTTTGAGCTTACACCTTAAAAAGTAGTTATGTCCAATGCGGTGATACATGCCTTATTTGCAAGACTTAGAGAGAAGAGTTCAAAATAAAAGTTTCTGCAGTTCTTTCAGCTACTGGTAAAAGGCTGGCAATTTCTCTGTTTCTCTCTGTTAGTTTTCTTGAAAGACCTCAAGAAAAACTAGAATTGCAGCTTCCAGTTCCCTGACTTTTCTTTTTAAAGGAACTTAAAATAAACATAGGGAGTTTATATTTATTTGATTGACTAACATCTGTTGATTCTGACCTTTGTATCCCTTTCTTTAACAGATTCTTCTTCAACTTCCTTTTCGCTGCCAAGGGAAACCCAAGGTTTGTGGACTTGCAGATTTTCCTCTCTATTTTCTTCTTCTGTTTCTTCTCTTTCTTCTGCAGTTGCTAAAGACTGTGATATCAAACAGTGAGAAATGATACTTCTTCAAAAAATTGTTACTGAAATGTAAGTATTAACTAGAAACCCAGTTTTCAGTCTTCATTCACACATTCTTTACTTTTGTCTCAGTGCAGTGAGTCTGGGTATACTGTGCCCTTGGGTAGGGCTGGCTTAGGTCCCATTCATTTGTGCATTAGAATTTTCCAATAATATTTAATATTTAACTACTAAAGAGACACTGTTGTCTTGAAAGCAAATCACTTCATATAAAAAGAATTTATAGAGACTATTTCCATTAGGCCCTCTGGTTTGAAACTGTGTTTTACTTTTCTTAATTGTTGCTTCTCCTGATTCCCTGATGCTGGATGGCAAACTCATATTGAAAAGTTATATAATCTTACTATAAACGTTCTCCTACAGTGCAGTGTACAAGTTCTATTTATCTAGAGCTATCTTGAACTCAAGAACACTTTCATGATTGGAAGAATATAGTCATAGATATTATGAAAAATAAGTAGAATACTTCTTTGAAAATGTTCAATATATTTATTGTCGGTTATTTTTATGTCTGAGAAATCTGGGTATTGGAAGAGAAAATTAATGCTTATGATAAAAATGCAACAGTGGGGGTTATACTAGCCCTCTGAAGTAAAATACAAAAAAAATTTAGCCCTTCTCAGTATAAAATATATTTTTACAGTGATACACATATTTTTCCATGATCAACTTAACCATTAGAGAAATATAGGGTGCTTAACAATACCATTCCTGACATCTTTGTTTGAGACTGGATTCTCAAATATTCATAGATAGAAAAATGCTGTGATACACTTGGATTTTACCTTTAGAAGGTTTTCCTTGGCTTCTTCAGAAGCAACCATGTAAAAGTTCTGTCCATACTGGAAGTCTGGATCAAAAACTACCAAGAGTTCTTCCCCTGGATATTCCTATTTTAATGAAAAAAAAAATAATGGAAAACTGTAACCAAATAATATTCAAAACAAACATGAGGTTGTGACTGGAAAAGCTACCACCAATTTAGTATCTTAAGTTACTTTTGTATTCTTAATGGAGCTAATGGAAAGGAATAGATGGGGTTTATTTTGTAAAAAAAATAAACCTGGAACAAAATGAATCTTTCATACAAACAGAAAATAAAAGGTTTTAATGATTCTCAATAAATAGGCCATGAATTCGGGGAAGCCAAATACATGAAGCTCTGTCAGCTCACAGAATCAAAACTAATAGTATTTATGTTACTTTTAGCATATTTTCAGTCTGTAGTTAGTTTAAAAAAATGCATGGCCAGCCACAAAAAACTTGTGGTCAACAATGGGCCGTGACCTCCAGCAATCAGATATTACAGCATCAGTGTGTTTACACAGAGTCACACAAGAGCAAACGCATTCTTCAAAAAAATGGACACTCTGAGAGCATAAGTCTTAAAGTGAGAATGAAATATGCTACATACTAGGATCACTTTTTTGAAAGGGTAGAAATCAGAAGATTTAGCTCTTGTTTTCAGGTCTTGAATTATGTCCTCTTTTGTAATACACTTGAAACAATTTTCTTCTGTGATATCTTCATCAGGTCGGCAATTAAAAATTTCTTGGGTCTTTGCAGTCAAAAGCAAAGGAAAGATTTCTGGGTGGCCTATGAAAAAAAGGGAAATCGCGTGATAACTTCAGAGTGTTGTTTAAACATGCACGTGTACTTTGATAACTCTATGTCTTTACTGTTTACAGCATAATGCCTTTGAATCTCTCAGCTTTGTTTTTGGTATTTTGGAACGCATGAAATAGAAATTATATTTACTTTATTAATCTTTGAAAATACTCTACCCAACATTTTTTTACATAATGAATAGGATTTCCCTGGTATGAGGGGCTCTTTTTCTTCTTGATCAACAGGTTATTAACAATTTTAGTGAAAAATCTTTAATGGGTTGGTTTTAATATATCAAGGGCAAAACTGTGTGCTTTTGACTTAACAAAGCCTTTGTCTAAATGCCCTGTGGTCCTTCCTTGTAGGGCAGCAGCATATTAAACCAAAGTTTAATTTAGGTGAGGCTTCTCCCAAGAAAGGATGCTTTTCTGATTTCAGACTTCCATCTTGCTCCCATTGAGTTCAGAGTGCAGTAGAGACCATTTCTCACTAACCAAAGGAGATTAAAGCAAGCTCACTGAGGATAAAGTCGGATGTTTCTGTTCAGATTTACTGGAGAATATATAGCTGTTGTTTTCTACATACATAATGTCTGTTACGTTCATTCAGATGAACTCAGAACAAGATATTTCTTACCCTTGCTCTAGCACAGATATCTCCATTGGTTTTGGGAGGCTTGATGTAGTTAGGTGACCTCAACTGGGCTTTGCAAACACTCAAATCTGAGGATAACATGCAGTGCTTCTTACTGTATGTGCCAACTGTACGTGAGTAAGCATTGTATGTGTAATGCTGGTCTTTCTCACGTTACCTGCTCTGTCTCCAGCTTGCACTACAGCTCAAAGTGGCTGAAATCACTCTAGGCCCAGCTATTCAATCCTGTCCCTGAGACGACTCCTCTGCCATACTGCCCTGCTAGCAGACTCATGCTTGGGCTCAGCTGCACTACTGAGAGCATTCCTCATGAAGGCCACTACATTTTTGCCTGAGCAGGTTTGCAATGTTCATCTTTTTGGTGAACTGGAAATGAAAATACTTAGGGACATGTATGCTGTGTACTGTTTTTCTGTACTGAAGTGTGCTGGCTTTTGTGATAATAGCTGATACTTTCTATCTTTGTTTCAGTCTCTTTTTAGTTTAAGTTACTTAGTATTTTATCTTAATTCCGGGCACCTGCGGGGTTTTTCCTCATTGTGCATGCCTTGAAGAGAAGTTGACGTACCTCAAATGATGATTGTGACCAGCTGTGTCAGCATGCTTTGAGAAGTCATCTCCAGTCTAAGTCAACAAGGACTAACAAAATGATAAATCCTCCTTAATCTCAGCATAATCATATCACATCATGCATTATGTTTGATGAATCTGACATTTATCCTTTAAAATCTTTCAGTGCTGATACTCCACTGCATCTGCTCTGCCATAGTCATCACTAAAATTAATGTCATGCCTGATGTTTCTGGTGCATGTTTCACTGTTCTGAGTATGGATTACTTAGTGTCCACTAGTTCTTTCATACCACACACAATCTGTTTGCAGCATGCATAGGCCATTCGTTCACTGTCGTCACAAGCTGTAATTAATATTGCATGATTGTCCTTTTTGATATCTTGGAGATTTCCAGGATTTCTGTGTGGATGCTTCCAAAAAATTTTTAAAAAATAGGGATGTTGATTGGGAAAGACATCCAAGTCATCTGGTCCAAACCCACTGCTACTAACACCAGACCTCAAAAATCCCAACCAGGAGTAATGGTTGTTTTAGACATCACTGTTTGTAGCAATAAGCTTTTATGCTAATGTTTTTTAAATGCTGAATCATTTATGCAGCCTTGTGCACAAGTGCTAATGCTGAAAGAAACCTTTTAAAGAGATGTATATTTCCTTGCCAAATGAAACAATACAAGCATGCATTAAAATTAAGCAAAAATACAATGGATATCACTACGAGAACTGTCTAGTAAGACAGGTACTCTAAGTGCATTTTTTTCAATATTCTATTGCTATAAACCCAAGTTAAAAACAAAGTAATGATCAGAATTAAAATTACACCTTTCAGTCTAAAGAACTAAAATTCTATATTGCAGAATATTATTTTTTAACAGAATCTATAATATAAGGAGCTGGTACTGGAGTTCTTACATTATAAACAGTCTTATTGAATGATCTTTTCCAGTAAAAAGTGAAAAACTGTCTGATCATAGGCTTCACATTGTTTTTCTATTAGTAAATTGTACCTGTATAGCAGTCAGCAGCTCTTAGTGCTATAAGAATTTCACAAAAAAACAAGAAACTCTAAGGAAAAGTAAGGAACACTTGCAGGCCTAAGGAGTGCATGTATGGAGTTTGAATCTTGCACAGGCAGTGTTTGCTTACACCAGTGTTGTTTTCCTGCCTTCAGCCACAGGTTCCTAGCAGCAGTTCAGCTGTTAGAGCTCTAACCTTATTTGCCAGTAGGTGGAGGTACAATTCTCTCTTATAAATGTCTCCTGGAACACTGAAAACACATTTTTTTAAAGTACCACTCTGATCACCTGTGGAATCACTTTCTGTGCATTTTCATTAGCTGCAGCTTAGCCATTCTGGTGATCCTAACCAGAGAACAATTTTCACACAGTGCTCACAGGATTATGGAGAAAAACAAGTGATTTACAGTTTCTTTTAAAATTACCTGGTTTGTGTATTCCTTGTTCGCCACTGTTTGAAGCTTTTAACAATAAAAGCTGTATTGTTACCAGCCAATTAATAAGATAACCCTTTGGACTGTTGCTGTAAACCATAGATAATTTTAATTTTATATCAATTTAAGTTATCTCTGAGGAATTACTGCACAAATTGTGTCAGAAGAAAAATACAACCAGAAATATGGGAAATAACAAACCATTGGAAATAATTTGGTTTCTAAGAAAAAATAATGTATTTAAATTTGGATAATTGCATATTTTTTGCCTTTACTATGCCCGTGCTTAAAACTGAACTTTACTTGCATGTAACCAAATTGTGACTTATAAATGGATATTTTTTCCCCTACAAAAAAAGGAAAAATATTCTAATTGATGTATATTCATATCTATGATTAAAAAACACAAATAATAGGGTAAAATAATATTTTCATGAAATTTAATAATGGTTCAAAAATGTCAAAGATTAATGAATTATAAAAAAATACTTTTGTCTTTCAAATGCTAAACTATTTCTAAATTCAAAGATTTTACACCCTATAATTATTTTATGATGCTTTTTATGTTCCCTTATCCCAACTTCTCTCAAACCAAGAAAAAACCCTCTTTTACAAACCTGTCCCTGTTTCCTGCTGCCCTGCCTGCTACTCAGAGAGCCATTGTTATCACTGTGATAGCTGCACTTCTAAATAGTTTCAACTTTTTCCCTTTCATTAAAGAAAAAAAAAACAAACAACTATNGGACTGTTGCTGTAAACCATAGATGATTTTAATTTGATATAAATTTATCTCTGAGGAATTATTGCACAAATTGTGTCAGAAGAAAAATACAACCAGAAATATGGGAAATAACAAACCATTGGAAATAATTTGGTTTCTAAGAAAAAATAATGTATTTAAATTTGGATAATTGCATATTTTTTGCCTTTACTATGCCCGTGCTTAAAACTGAACTTTACTTGCATGTAACCAAATTGTNAAAAAAAAAACAAACAACTATTTTTATTCCCTGCATTAGTAACACTGAGGCTTCAAAATGCTTTGAGTATTCCAGAACTAGTACTTTAAAGTTCAGTCATCGTAGCACTTACCTATACTGGCCATAGAAAGATCCACTTCATCCTTTTTACCTAAAATATAATGACATGATGTTATCAGCAGTGGTGGTTACAGAACCATAATGAGTAATTTTTCCTCTCTCTGTTGTTTATATAAAATAGCATATGCTAATTGACCTCACTTTTTTAATGCATGGGCCCAAAATAATTAAGATCCCATGTGAGTCCAGTTTTTTACTTGTTTCATTGTTGTTGTACCTTCATACCAAGCTGTGTTCCTTTTCCTTTTCACAATTCCTTAGCTTTGTTTTACCTTTTTGTTTCTTTGCCGATGTTTTTGAACCTTTCAAGGTGGTCTTGCTGCTTCTGAGACTTTCTGCCATGTTTTCAGGTTTTCCTAAAGAAAGATACGTATCATCAGTAATTTCAAATAGGCAACAGAATGCATCATGTATGAGTGAAAATGTGGTCCACGGCTTTATGTAGCTTATAATCATAGAAATATTTTCATATACAGCTAAAGGTATGCTTCATAGTTTTAAATCATAAGCTGTATTTTCATATCATGTGTAATAGATGGAAAAACTTCTTTTGTCCAGGGTGTTTAAAATGAATACTGATTGCCCAAAATAGTTACAGGTTAAATTAGGATAGAGGTTTCCCTTACTGAAAGCTAAGGACTTGAGATAAAGTGGCAAGAGCATGGGTGAAAATTCACCAGTTATATATATGTTTGTCCCTATTTTTGTAAGTATAAATCATTACTCTGCTGCACAAAGCATTTCTCTTTCCAGTTTATTTTTCAGTGTAGCTCTGCAGAGGACAAACTCAGGAAGAGTTGTCCTAATTTGTGCTAATTAAATAATGTAGCAACCGCAGAGCAGGAGATGATACTGTATAGAAGGCCACTCCTGTTTCATCTGCTCTCCTTCGTCCCTGGGGAAAGGATTAGAACAGCAGTGCAGGAAAGCCTCAGTTCCATGGCAAGAAGAAACGCAGCCCAGCCTGCCCGCTGCTCAGGCTGGACAGCACCATCGTGTGGGAGGCGCCCACGGAGCAGCCGATGGAACAACTGAATCAGGACGGCCCAAAGTCTCTTAGAAGTGTTGCAATTGTTTGATGTTACCATTGAGGAGCCAGAGGCGTTCAGGTGAGATGAGGACAATGGGGGTCTCGCTCTGTTTGTGTCTTGCCTCTTCCATGTTCACACTTTTTAAGACTGTAAATTGACTGGGAGAGGAACCATTTTTTAAATGTCTACAGAGCACCTACAGCATTCGCTATTGTGCTATTACAGTTTTACCCCTAACAAGAGGAAAGCAGATACAGACAGGACAGAAAGGGGTGGCAACTTTAGGAACACTGGCATGACATAACTCTTTCTGATGATCTCTTACAGGAGCTGCAGCCCGTCTGCCTGTGCATGTGAGCATTTACTGTCAAGATGCTTAAGGTGAAAAGGTGAGTTTATAAAATAAATGTTCTATCTTGAGGGTTTCCTTATGAACAGCCTAAAAATAGTGAGTGCTAAAACAAACATGCTGTGGCCTGTGCATTTGCAATTTCAGTGGCATACCCAGACTGAGAAATGGTGTTTTACTGTTCCGTAACACAGTTCTCAAATACTCCAGAAGCAAGCAATATCATCTCAGCTTCTGATCTAAATTTTAGTGTGGAGATGTCCACTGATGGCAAGATATAGCTCATGGATTATATATAGCCTGCTGGAATAGCTGAGGTTTGGGATACACCTTGGCAATCTGTGAACTCAGGGTAAATTTCAGTGTTGGCTTTAACATGAGCAGAGTCTGACACTTAGGGCAATTATGCATTTTTCATTTTCAGTCCAACCAAAGTGGAAAAATAAACTCTGTAAATCCTCAGACTCTTTTCTGCACCATACTGGATCTTCCAGATCACAGGTGGCACATTGCATCCATGGCATGCCAGTGTATTTCTCCCTTGTTTAATTTATTTTGATTATGGCAAATGCAGTCCCCTTCATTCATCTGTCTGAAGCATGGTAGAAATTTAATCTGCTTCTTCCAAAAAGCAGTGATGATACCAATGGAAAGAAAATTAATGTTTCAGAGTTCTAAACCTTTGCTGGGCATGAGACGATGTTTATAAAGCCCCCTCTCCCCCCACACCCCTGGCCCAAATCATATATAATGAATCTAAGGAGAAAGCTGGGAGATTTTTCTGCCCTCATTCTCACAGTCTTTTTGTCAAATACAGGAGTAGAAACACTGTTAACATAGTTCTGTGTAACAATATATTTACATATATATATGTGTGCATGTGTGTATGTTTTTTATATATTTTCATAGATATATATAATCTTTCAAAGAAACCTATACAACAAGTTTAGCTTATAGTTCTGAAACACTTAGGCCTACCTTACTGAGAGTGCATATCAATTCAGATGGTTAAAATATACTAATTTTTCTTTATTTAAAAAGGAAAGCTCTTTCCTACCTATCTTCTTTGTATACTTTACATATAAAAATTGCAACCCATTTTGTAAATGGGGTCTGTGACTATTCTAATTTGAAACCAACCTTTATGCCTCTGTACAGGGGAGAGAGCCTGCCAGGATGGAAGTGAGGGCAGCTGTTGTAGAAATTAGTTGAAGGACAGTATGAACCATCTCATATTCCAGTCACAATGTTCACTTCACCATCTCCTAATTATGCACTGCAAGAAAGCTAGTTTGGAAATGTTGAGTGAGTTCCTCTGAGTATCCTAAACTCTAAATCACATGAGTGGAGGAAACACTGAGAAGGCTGACATGTCACATCCTCTGTTCAGTAAAATAACTCACAAATCAAAACATCCCTTTTCCTTTCAAATATGTTTTACCTGTAAAAACAGTTAAAACTCTTGAAAATGGTGTCCCAGTAATCATTTCCTCCTCCTTCACTGAAAGGATGAGGGACAGAGGTAGATGCAGCACTACAGAGAGAAGGGCCGTGGTGGTGAAGCTGGTGTCAGTGCCTGCTGCACGTATTTCCATCTGCTGCTACAAAAAGTGCCCCTGTTCAAGGGTTGCAGATGATTAGAGCAGTCAGTGGGACTGTTCGTGCTTCCCTCTGGGACCTCCCAGCTGGAAAGCAGATGGAAAATGACAAATGATTTATCTTCTTTTACAACTCCCCCTGCCATATCGCCCCAGCCCCGCCGCCACCCTGCGGCCGTGTGATTGTCAGTGGTCAGGAAACAGGGAAGGCCTGCAGGGAAAGCTAAGGCAGAGCTTCCAGAAACTTCTCTGAAGCACAGCCAGGCCCACAAAGGCCATCTGCAAAGTTGGTTTTTACCCGGGGAAGCAGTAACCTGCAGGTGCTCCCTTCAGGAAACACACTCACTGAGAATGTTCGAATATGTGTTGAGGAGCGGCAGTGTGCACCTCATCTCTTCCCAGAAGCAGAGAAGAACAAAAGCCCCAATATGTAAGTTAAAAGGTACTATTCTCAGTAATTACCTCTTGGTTCAGAGGTTTGCTTTTTTTCCGTAAGTTTCTATACAAAATACTAAGTCCTGTCAAGAAAGCCGTGAAAAAAAATCAGTCTGTATTAGTGGACTGTCTGAAAATGTGACCAAAATGATTAATTTTTTAATCCATGGTTAATTGCTACTCTCTTAGGGATATTTCTTTACTGCTCATTCAAAAAGGACCTGTCAAGGCACACACAAATGTATTACGCCTTTCCATTATGTTAGTAAAAAGTAATGATTCTACAACTGAGAAGAGGTTGGAAATACCATCTAAATTAACATAATATGAAAATTTTAAGAGTGCAAAATTGATATAAAATTACAGCTTTTGAAAAGAAATTGTCATAAATATTGCCATGTATTTTTTTTAAAGTAATAAATATTTAGATTTCATTAATTATGTTGTCTAATTTTTCAGCAGTTTTTCATTGGAACACAGCATTACATTGTGTAATTGCTAAAACCTGGGTAAATATTTGACAACTTTGTTTGACATTTTTTAGCCTAGTTTGTTAGATGGCTCTAATATTTTGAGCATTAGGCTTAAGAGGAAAAAATAAGATCAGAGTGTTCTCTTAATCATTTAATGTACTGAAACATTTACAGCTATCAACAAATCCGTGAGGTTGCTAGGTACTGCAAAAGGCAAAAACTAATTAGCTACAAAAGATGTAGTCTGATTCGAGGACACAGAATGGTTCATTAGTTGCCTAACTGAATGATTTAAGGTCAAGTTTGTGTGCATTTCTATTTCAGGACTGTAATTTGCTATAATTTGGAATGACAGAAGAATTGGATGCATGTCCAATTTCTGAAAGCACTACAAGAAACGGGTCAAAACCATGTGCTAATTGTTTCTTTTGTTGTATCACTAGCAAGCTAAAAAACACATTTCTGTTGGTAAACATTTAGGAACTTGTTAAAAATCCATCTTGAAAATTACTTTTTCTCTCCAGAAATTCACATGTAATGTTGCCTTTATTCTATTTTTCTCTACTCAAAGGGCAAATAATACATAATTATTAAAAATTATTAATAACTTTTGTGCATATTTGGACACAACTTCATTGTATAAGTTGTAGGGAGTAAAACTGAAGTTTTTGCAGCTGCCAAATCATTTCAGCATATAAATATTCCAATTTGAATGCACCTGGTTTCAAACTTACAACTTTTCATTAAATCAGGCTTACTTGAACCTGGTGTTAATTCTGTTATTTGATAGAAGCCAGTAGGTGTAGTTACAGTATCTGGGACGGTAAGTACAGTAAGTCTAAAATTAGATAAGGAATTAATAAAAATGCCATAAGAGAACAAATTGAAAACTTCATTATAATGTTGGTTAATGCTGTGCTCTGGTTCTCTCCTTTCTTTTACTCAAAGGGAAATAGATTAAAACCGGAAAAGGTATAACAAGGATGATTGAAGATGTAGAACATATTTTGTATTGGGAATAAACTAGGATTATTTTTTAGCCTGAAAATGATATGATAGAAGTCAGTGAAATCACAAAAGACACAGAGAAAGTGGCCAGGAGATGCTGATTCACGGTCCTAACACGAGATCCAGCTGGCATCACATGAGCTTAGAGATGGGGAACAAACAAGTGGAACAAACAACAGGACTGCAGAAGCGCTTCATTGCACAATAACTGCACGTGAATGATGGAATATACTGCCTGCGGACAGGACAGCTGCCAAAAGCTGGCCTGAACAATTTCAGAACGTAACAGGGCAAACTGACGGATGAAAAATTGAGACCTACTAAAAATAATGATAATACATCTGGCTGTAGAAATTAAACCACAGATCGACAAGAAAACAACAACAAAAACAACAAAACAACAACAAAAAAACCACAAAAACCCAAACCAAAAAACCGACCAACCAAACAAAAAACAAAACCAGAACCCAACCAAACAAAAAACCAAAAAAACCCAAAAAAACCCAAAACGGGGTGGAAGGAGTGGAAATGTGGCTTTACTATTATCTTGCCTGAACAGAACTTCTGGTATGAGCCAGTACAGCTGGTCTACGTTATTAAAATAGTGCAACAATTCGGTTGGCACTTAAAAAGTTACTGAGTATGATAAAAAAATTGTCATAACGTGGTCCCGCCAGGAACCAAAGAGTAACATGTTTCATTGTCACGACTTTTGAAACAGAAATGCTATGCCGTAAAATTTTACTTTAGATAAGACGTCTTTAAGCAGAGGTAAGAAAAACCATCTTCTCGTCTTCCAAGTGCGAGAGCTGCGTCGCTGGAGCCAAGGCGGTGTGCGGAGCCGGGGGACGGGGGTGCGGNGTGACTGACGGCTCGGACAGGCAATCAGCGCCCTGCTCCGCGAACCCGCCCCCGCGGCCGCGGCTCGCAGGGACGCGCGCCGGACAAGAACTACTGGTCCCAGCATGCCGTGCGCGCGAGACGCGCCGCCGGCCGGGCTCTTTGGCGCGGGGCATGGTGGGGTCTGTAGGCGACAGTCCCCTCTGCGGTCAGGCCGGGCATCGCCTCGGTGTTTGCCCGGCAGTGCTGATGCCGTCTCCCGCTGGGATTGAGGCGATTCGATGCTGTTTGTTAAAACGAAGACTTGTAATCTTGTATATTTTGAGGTTTTTTGGATATATATAATTTAGTTTGCCCTGTTGCCATGTAAAACGCAGGAGCCCCGGAGTATCTTTCTCTCTGTGCGGAGCACCCAGTGCTGGTCCTTGGTGCCACTCCGAGGTCCATCCACCCCTTCTCGTGGTAAGCAGGGGGGTTCCTTCTGTCTTCCATGTCGATCTGTGAAGCCAGGAAGTTCCCTTTCTCAGAATGCCTGCTACTCTCCTTGTTTTGGTCTTGGTCTTATTTTACCTTCTCCTTTTATACCAGTGTTCAGACTGGCACTTGCAGCACAAATTAGGCAGCTGAAGACTGTGCACAGTTATAACCCGAGGTTTATTCTCTTGTCAGGCAGCAATGCTAAAGGGATCGTTTCCACAGTGCAGTGGGTCTGGCACAGACCCAAGGCAGGAGTATATTCTCTTTGAAGTTCAGTTAATAACTTTAATAGCTTAATTGTCTATAAGTGGAATGACTTAAGCACATCCCCTGTACCACTAGCTGCCCTTCATAACTGCAGTTCTGTGACCTGAAAGGCTATTTTGGAGCTCTTTTTGTTTGGGTTCTTTTTAATGTCGGGTGCGACGCAGCTATTTATAACATAAACGTTATTTCCCCTGGTGGCGAAGCCTAGGCTGATAAATCTGGAGCCGGCATTGCCATCCTATGGGAAGTGTATTCTTACAGCGCGGAGAGCCGGCGGTCACGTGCGGCAGGGAGGGAGATGTGCAGCGCAAGGTGTCAGAGGCCGCGTGTGCCGGTGTGCACGGCACGGCCCCGCACGGCCCGGCCCGGCCCGGCACGGCACGGCCCGGCGCAGCCCCAGG
>VWZN01017390.1:521002-537892 GCA_013396955.1 Regulus satrapa | reverse complement strand
CGGCCGCCTGCAGCGCCTGGCAAGGGGTGGGCGGCGGAGGGGGCTGAGGGAAGGGCCCGGCCCGCAGTGACCGCCCCGGCCGCCAGAGCCCGGCCCGGGTTGGGGGCGAGCACGGGCCGGAGCCTGCGGGAACGGCGCCTCAAGCCCACCGTGAGAGCCAGAAGTGGTTTTTGTGTAGTGGGGGTTTTTTTCTGTTTTGTTTTTGTTTGGTTGGATTTTTTGTGGTTTTTGGTTTGTTTGTTTGTTTGATTGATTGTTTTTAATCTAGCACGGATATTGACAAGACTATTGCAGTGGCAGAGTAGGGCTTAATTTTAGAAGTGCTGGATCAGCTATGGGAAAAATGAGTGGAAACCACTGTACTCTATCCTGCTGGACAGTGGAAGTCTGATAAAACAGGAGCTGAAGTTTTTTTGGCCTCTGTATGGGCCTGTTGTTAGTGTTACACTGCTGACTCAAAACTTGTCTTGCTTTCCCTGACAGTTGGGGAAATTGAAGGTTTCGAATCATATCTGAAAGAGACTTGTTCTGCTGTGTGCAGGGACTGCTTGAGGGGACTGCATGTGACTGGACATCTGTAAAAATCAATCTTGATGATGATTTTTTCTTTGAGTCATATACAAAACTGTTCTTATGGGAATAAGAATAAAAATGGGAATAAAGAATAAACTGTGTAATAAGGCGTACCTTTATTCACAGCCTAGGCTGTCTTCTCTGTTCTTAATGTCATCAGCCTTTTATCTGAAATAAATATTCCTGGCTAGTTCTTAAATATTTTATAAAGCATTTATAAAATGTTTGGGAGTCAGTGAATTTAGTAGCAGATCAAAATGTAAACATGCTGAATGCTACACAGAGTAATGTCTCAAGATGTGTTCATAAGGTTCTTATCTAATCTTTTCCCCTCATATTGAACTCAAATGTGAGCCTCTTTGGCTAATCACAATTCAATTAACCTCTTGGTCTTTTTGTTTGGTTCATTGTCACTGGTGGTTTGCACTGAGTCTTTTATGGCAAAATAAAAAGACATAATCCTGCCAAATGACCAGTTAATGATCTCAGGTAATTTATCTGAATTGCAATTTGTCATGCTCCATCTCCATTTCCAAGAGTGAGCCGTGCTAATAGGAATGTATAAGAAAACCGTTGCGTCTCTTGAAAATTCTGTTTCTTTCAGGGACTGGACATAGGCTTGTAGGTGTGGGGGGAAATATTAGCTACAGCACTAGATAATTTTTCCCGAGGAGTGAATGCTCATGAGAGGCTCTTGGTGCTCTTCTTGAGTCAGGGTGTCTTGCACATATGCTGCTATCAAGTGAGACAGGAAAAAGTTTTCAGGAAGTGACCCTGTAATTCCAAATGGACAGAAATGCCACTATTAAATAACTGTCCTGGCAGCCTAGCTGTACATTTAAGAACTTGCCCAAATTTTTCTTGGAGTTTTGCAGAAGGTGTGCAATAATATCAGAAAGGTCTGAAATTCAGGGTAATATGCTCGTGCCTTTCACAGAAGATAAATGCCTTTGAAATCCAGGTTGTTAGTGCAGACTGACCTGCTGCTACTATATTGATGCTTGCATTTTTTTTTTAACTGACAAGGTCTGCTTTTCTTTTCAGAAATGGAAAATCCTGAAGTGGCTGTGAGCAGCTGCAGTGCACATGATGATGAAAACCTTTGCAGCTACAAACGACACTCGTCAGTATCACAGGAGGGGCTTTTGGAAGATCAGCTTAGAAGGAAGTTAAAATTTTTCTTCATGAACCCATGTGAGAAATTTTGGGCTCGGGGCAGAAAGCCTTGGAAACTTGGGATTCAGTTACTCAAAATAGTAATGGTTACAGTTCAGGTGAGTACCGATGGAAGTGGAGACTAAGCCCATGGGCAGACAAATGAATGCAGATGACATGCTATCCATGGTGTGGTGCAGAGAAAGGGAAAGGATAGATTGCAAAATTATCTTATTTGCATAAATGCAGCTTAGATCTCAGGTTGCATCATTTTCTCCTAAAACTATGGACTGAAAAAAATAGCCTTCCAGGAGTACAGATGAAAGGAACCATGTTTAAGGGCTCAAATTGACTTCTTGCTTTACTTTTTTTTCTTTGCTATTTTTCCTCCTAAAGGATGGCATGCCTACACATCTGTTACCCCTGCTTCACTGCTGTGTTTGACTTGCTTCTGTTTCAATATCACAGTGATAGGAACTGAAACTGGTGACTGTTTCATGGTGTTCGCTTATGTCTTGCATATGGCATACAAAATCTTGCATTGAAAAGAACCTCATCAATTCTTCCTCACTCTTCCTCTCACTCAGCCTTGTACCACTGATTTCATATAACATGTTTATCTGCTGCTCAAAACAACTGTTTGTCTCAAAGTTCTGTGGTTAAGGCAGAAGAAAGTTTTCGTCAAACCTTTCTAAGGCCTCAGATGATCCTTCAGAGTTGCCCATATGTGATTTCCCCTTGCAGTCATGCCAGTGCTATGACAGTGTATGCATCTACAGAAAAGAATGTTTTCTTTCTATCTGCATGAATGATGGAACAAACTGCTGAAATAAGAGTCCTCCTGCTGTGCCTCTGGCAGCGTGTTACTGTTTTGTTTTTAAATGTGTCACCGTTCTCTGATTGACATCTCTCATTTAGCAACTAAAAGTAACATTTGATGATGGAAGAATCGAAATAAGAAAGAAACTAAGGATGATTTCGTATTTTCAGAGAAAATCTGTCCATAGGTAATTCAGTCTCAGTAGTGTTGGTTTGCTAGAGTATTCCTGTGCTCTGAGCTCGCCTGCAGAGCATTTCAGTATCTCTGTAACTGAGTTACCCTTATCAAAACCTGCATATCCAGTTTGCACCATGGCCATAAAACTAATCTGCAGACCACTCATTCTGACTTATCTCTGATGAGTTTCTTCACAACACACCTGACACCAGATTTGAAACAATAGTCAAGAGAATTGTAAGTTCCCAGAAACAATCATCATGTACTTATAGAAACCTTTTCCAGTCTGAATAGTAGCTAACAGAGTTTTGTGATCACTTTTCACAAACAGTTGCAATATGTATATATATATTTTTTTTTACCAGCTTCAGGTGTTATCTTGTTACAAGCAGAGCTTTGGTGAGTTATTTTCAAAGCTCTTTTCACGGAAACTTGATTGAGAGGTGTTTGTTTTCCTGAGTTGTCCTCAATTTCCCTTTTGTGCACTGGAGTAAGAATTTCAAAGTGAGGTCTTGTTAAGTCTGGTCCTGCCTTTTTGGCTGAGGAACAATGATATTCCTCCAGGGCAAGTCAGTTGACGCCAGGCAGACCTAACAAAGCATGTGTAACAGTATATAGGGAGCTCCTACCTGAGATGGCATCATTTTCTCTGTAAAAATGGCAGTCCTTGGCCAAGACGTTGTAAACATGTTAAAGGCACATTCGTGAAACCCACTGTTTTCTTAAAGTCAAACTTTAATTTGAGCAGTTGTGGAACGGAGCAGCCTGCATGTAATTGCCATGTCAGCCAGTGAGACAAAAGACTGGCAGTTAGTAGAACAGGGTTCATTTGTTAATCCAGAAGCCAACTTTGTCTTTGAGCAGGAAATATAAATGTCTTTTTCAGCTGGTGGTTTTTGGATTGAGCAATCAAATGGTGGTTGCCTTCAAAGAAGAGAACACTATTGCATTCAAACATCTTTTCTTGAAAGGATATATGGACAGGATGGATGATACCTATGCTGTATACACACAAACAGATGTCTATGACCAGATATTCTTTGCAATAAACCAGGTAGGGATTATTGCTGCATTATGTACAATATATATGACCTTTGCCTGGATACCATTTTTTTAACTTCTGTGTCAATTGCTTAAGATGAAAGCATCAATTCATTTATGTTTTCTGTCATTGCTGGAGCACTGTAGTGTGGTAACATCCTTAAAGCTAATCAGTGTACTAGCTCTATACTGAAAGCACTCCTTGGATCTGTGCCAGAATTATTTGCAAATAACAAATTTGGCTTTCTAGTAAGGATTGTAAAGAGAAAAGATAATAAGCAAAAAGGTATTTAGATCCAAACCTTATACTAAGTGTTTTTGTCAAATATCTTAAAATATTTGAGAACTCAGCTGTTGTGTGGTTTAGGTTTTACAGTTCTTTAAGTGACCTTTTAAATAAAAGAGATGGGTTATAACCAATCCAAACACTTCTGGGCTTGCTTTGTTCCATTTTTTGGGTTTTTTTGTTTTTTTTTGTTTGTTTGTCTGTTTTTTTCCCTCAGAGACTAACAGTTTTATTGCCATTTAAGTTGGTTTGTTTGTTCTGAACTTTAGTACCTCCAGCTACCCAACATCTCTGTTGGAAATCATGCTTATGAGAAGAGAGGAGCAGAAGAGACACCCCTGGCTGTTTGTCAGCAGTTCTACAAGCGAGGAATCATCTGTCCTGGAAACGACACCTTTGATATAGACCCAGAGATTGTGACTGGTGATGAACCTAATCTATTTTATCAGTTATTTTGGTGGACAGGACCTCCATTTTTGAGAAATTATTTTAAAAAACCTTTATAGTATGGTATAATCTTATCACACGACCTGTATTGAACTTACTACCAGCCAGAACTAGTAAGAAAAGTTCTGTGTAACTAACCTCTAGCCCTCACCTCCAATGTCTAATGGCACAAAGAAGTGAGGAGCCTTTAGCACTGATGACCATCTAATACAAGTATTTGGGGATAATTTTCAGGAGTGTTCCCTACAAATTTATGATGAATAACTTGGCTGGTGTTCAAGGAAGCCAGTGTATTTGTCAGTTGGCTTCTCAGATGACTCCTCACTCAAGTGTGCTATCTTGTCTGGTGTAGTCAACAGCTCATAACAGCCTCGGGAGTGGGACAGGCAGATTACGGTTAAAGAACCTGATAATCCATGAGATATTGTTGTGAGTCCTTATCCATTCCAGACTGCTTGTACATTGAGCCAACGACTTCATTAGACAACACAACAATGGGAAAGCACAATTTGAATTTCACTCTGGATTTCCCCAGGTGAGGAGGAATGAGCCCCCTGTGTTGGAGTATTATTGGTGCATTTTCCCTGTGCAAGGCTAACCTGAAGCTCTGTTGCAGGCTGGTGGCAGTGCAGCTCATGTTCAATCTGAAGGCAATCAACCTGCAGACCGTTCGTCACCACGAGCTCCCCGACTGCTACGATTTCACTCTGCGGGTATGTGGGAACCTGCTACGTGTCTTTCTGCTCAAAACCAGAAAATTACTTGCTGGTTTACTGCACACAGCCAGCACAGGTATTTTCTGAAGAGTCTCGAGTACCACTGCGTCAGTGGTACTCTGTTATGGCTTGGGGTACCCTGTAAATGACCAGCAGTGGTCACTGTGGGAGATGAAGCTCTGAGTGCTCCTGATGTGGTCCTGGAGCACTTGCTTGGCTTACAGCCACTTGTGCTCTAATCCATCTGAAGTATAATGGAAGGGTAAATCTCTTTTCTTTAGAGAGATGTTTCTAGGAAAGGTTGTTTTCAGATCATAGAGGAATGAGAATGTAGTTAAAAGAATTTCACCTAGCAACTAGCTGATCAAACAATTTGTGGCAAACATATGGTTCAGCAGATTTGTCTTTCATTTTGACAGTATTTAGTTGAAGAAACTGGAATTAGTTTAAGCTTAGAAAAGTTTTGTAGCTTCTCCCCTAGGAGAATTATTCTGCATCATTATGCAGGCTTAGCAATGCAGTGGGGTACATATGTAATTGTTTAACTTGATAAAGACATGCGCCTTTTTTCATTTGTTTTTGTTTTTAATACAGATTGTGTTTGATAATAAAGCACACAGTGGAAGAATTAAAATAAGTCTAGACAATGACATAGCTATCAGGGAATGTAAAGACTGGCACGTTTCTGGATCAAGTAAGTGACATAAATGTGTACAAATTTTCATGCTGAGATTTTGTCCACTAGCACAATGTTTGTTAACCTTTTTCTTTTTTTAAAGGTGAGGCACCATTGACATACAATCTCTAGTATGTACACTCTAAATCTGATTTTCTAAGAAATTGTTATTCTTCAGCCTCTGATTTAAAAACCTGGGAATCCAGCCACACCATTACTTTCAGTTTTCAAGGCTTGCACCATTGATGATGTCAAACCAAAATTTTTCCATGCCTCACTGTATGTACATCCTTCTGTCTTTCACTACTGAACTTACGCTGCTCATTTCTTAAGGCAGAGTTGTGAACCATTCTAGCTCCAGGCAACAGGACACATGATAGTGGTGGAAAGTTGAAGCTGATTTACTCTTATTTCAGGACTTAGCACCAGGAAAGATAAAGAAACATTGTTACTAAGGCTTGCTGGCATAGAATGGCTAGAAACACTTCTTCTTGTTTAAATGCCATTTGCTGTTTATTTGGCTATAACTGAGGTGCACAGGATGATTAAATTTCTTATACAGTGACTCACAAGAATGAGCCGTCTTTGTTGGCAGATATTTGGCTTGGTCAAAACATCATCTTTTTTCATTAATAAAACAAATCTTTTTGATAGTCAGAAGCTTTTGAAGACTTTTAGATCCCGCTCTGCAATAGGATGAACCAGGTCCTTCTTTCTGCTTTGCCACTTTCTGTGTTGCCATGCCTGTGTTGGGGAGTGAAGAGCTGGTAGTGAAAAGGGATAACCGCTGGTTTTGTCAAGATCCAGACTGAAATGAATTCCTGGCGGCTGGAGGCAGCGCGCCCCGGAGCTCGGGGGGGCTGGGGTTCACGGCTGCCGTGCCAGCAGTGCAGCAGTGCCAGCAGTGCAGCAGTGCCAGCAGTGCAGCAGTGCCAGCAGTGCCAGCAGTGCCAGCAGCAATGTAGCTAGGAGCTACTGGTTTTATTTGAGTAGTGCAGTTTGTGAAGTCAACTGGAATTTCAGCAGTTCATTTTGTAGAACTGGTGCATGTACTTGCAAATGTAACATTTATTTCTTTGATTTTTTTTTTCCCTCAAGCACCATCCTTTTAGCATTAAAAAACCTAATCTTTCTACTGTTTTGCCTATTTTCAGCCATATGGTAGGTATAAAAACAAACAAAATACTTGGCACAATGTTTAACATAAGAGGATCAGGAATGTGAATTTTAGTAACATAAGAGATGGAGAACTCACGTCTAAGTCAATTGATCTTGACTAGCTGAGCAATAGTACAAGTTATCTGCACTGCTCTAGGACAGAAAAAACAGTTGTCAGATAGTGGTCTGAAGGAGAAGAGATATATTATAAAGTTCCTAGGATTTAAAAAAAACCCAATTGAGCAGCTCTATGACTCCAAAGGCCATTCCAGTTCCTGTAAAATGATTAACTGTCAGCTATAATCCTTCAGGGCTGTAAGAAGTACATTCTGGTATACTTCTGATGTGGTATCAACCCTTCTAAATTTACTGAAGTGGTATCTGTAGTGCAGATGTACTTGTGTCTCTCATAAAATATGTCAGATAAACTTTTGTGGGAAAAAATGCTAAGATTTTTCTTAATTTGGTTGTGTAAATGTAGTTAACATCAAAACTTGATTTTTACTCTGATGATGGTCAACAAGAATAAATGCACTATAAACATGTACGTTTTTGTTCTTGCAGTACAGAAGAACACTCATTACATGATGATCTTTGATGCTTTTGTCATATTGACTTGTCTGGCTTCATTGATCCTTTGCACACGATCAGTGATTAAAGGAATTTGGCTCCAAAGGGTGGGTATAGATCCTTCTTTGGAAAGCCTTGTCTTGTGTAAGCCTGATTAACTGTTTTGCTTTCCTCTTTCCCCTAGGAATTTGTAAGGTTTTTCCTATATTATTATAAGAAAGAAGTATCTTTCAGTGATCAAATGGAATTTGTCAATGGATGGTACATCCTGATTATGGTTAGTGATGTCCTAACTATTGTTGGATCAACTCTAAAGATGGAGATACAAGCTAAGGTAGGTTTTTCACACTGTCAGAAGGAAGAAAAACTGTTTCTGTCCAACTTAGGTTTAAATCTGTCAGAGGACTTTAGGCTGGCTCTACTTGCTTCTGAGTGGCATGACATTTTAAAACTCTGTCATCTCCTCCAGAATGTCCTC
This sequence comes from Regulus satrapa, assembly GCA_013396955.1. NCBI lineage: Eukaryota > Metazoa > Chordata > Aves > Passeriformes > Regulidae > Regulus > Regulus satrapa. The sequence continues at coordinate 529,795 of VWZN01017390.1, read as the reverse complement.
ATGCGTGTTGTTTCTAGTAGCAAGATTTAAAAATTCCAAATAGCACTCTATATTATAGTGCTGAATTATCTTTGCTCCCTGTGACTCTCATGAATAAAATGTAGTTCATATCTGAAAGTTTAACTGTTGGCTTCCTCTCTTCCTCACTTATATTTGCTCATGTGATGATTTTTTTTCAAATTTAGCATTTATGGAACTCTGTTTACAAGTGTTTAGCAGAGTCTCTCTCCTTAAATATCACTTTGCTGCTTTCCCAGCCTCTGTTTTCCAGCATGTAACAGTCACCACAGCAGGTTCTGGACTTTCACTTTCTAAAATAAACTTGATATGGACAAAACTGTAAAACATTATGTTTTACAGAATTAGGGAAGAGAAATTATTACAATATGCTATCCTGAATCACTCTGATATTTAGATAATATTGTTCTTCACAAAATCTGTAGCAGACTTTGAAGTGTGACATTGCAACATAGTGGACTTTGGACAGCAGTGATGAGAGGATGGGTCTGAAATCCATCTGCTGACAGCTTGGCTATCACAAACAGCCTGTACAAATTGCCCTGTCTCACTGTAGGACCTGGGAGTAGAAAGAAGCTGTGAGGAAGTTGGCTAAGAAAAGAGATAGCTCCATCTTGCTTTGGGAGAAGGAAAGAAGAGAACAAGATTGGAATAAGATCTTGCCTTTGTAATTCCTGTATATTATGTTATAAATACATCTATTTCTATATGTAAGAGTATTTCAGTAAAACTCCTCTATAGAGGTACACTTCACTCTATTTTGCAGGCCTTGTGGACCGTAATAAGATCTTGTTCCATGTCGCTCTGTGAAAGTTGTTGAATAACAAGTTTACATTAAAGTAGCCTAGATTTATTTCTTGTCAAACTCTAAATTAACTGTGCTGATAGGAAAGATTAGTCAGTATCCATTGCCAATATCTATTATTTATGTTTTATTCTTAGGAGAATAGAAACAGAAATGAATGAAATCTTCTTTTCAAATAAGCTGTCACAATCCATGTCAGAGTAGAGCTGCAGTTCAGGAACAGAGTGCATGCTAATTTGGATGAAAACAGGCCAGTATCTATAGGTGGAAAAAACTGCAAAGTGCCAATAGATATATGTTCCAGATAGAATTCATTAGAAGCTAATTAGTCTTCTCCTTGATAGCTTTATATAGCTCATAGTTCCCAACTATCAGCTATATAAAACCCGATCCTCCATAACAAGATCCTCCTGAGTATTTATCTGAGCAACGCTGATAAGTCATGCTGATTTTCACAAAGAGCTCTTCCTACCTACTGGAAGAACTTTCTTTGTTCTGTGTCATGTTTACACTGTCCATTGGAATGCAGTGCAGAGATTCTTGAGCTGCTCTGAGGAATCTGTCAATGCAGATTCCAGAAGCAGTCTGGAAGTCTGCTGCAGGTCTGGAAGCAGCATAAAAATGTTTGCAGTGCCACTGCAGATGTTGGTGAGCTGGGTACAGAGGAGGTGTCTCTGCTTCCACAGTGCACCTGCACTCTTGGCCGGCAAATAAAGCTCATCTTGTTCTAACAGATTGTTAGAATCTGCTTTACAAACAGCCATGTGTAAAGGCATGAAAGTGCACTTGAAAGTGCCCCTGCTCTTTCAAGGGACCTCTTTCTAATGTATATTGCCTCAAACTAATTTCTAATTGGGAGAGTTTGCCAAAGGAAAAATGTTTCTTAACAAATCTTTGTAGTAATGGGAGTCACAATTAGGAGCCTGTCGGTTGTTACAATCATTCATTTTTTTTCCTTTCTTATTTTTTTGCTTCTTGCTTTTTTTCAGAGTCTGACAAGTTACGATGTCTGCAGCATACTCTTGGGAATATCCACTATGCTTGTGTGGCTTGGAGTCATTCGCTACCTAGGTTTCTTTCAGAAGTATAATGTAAGGATCTCCTGGGATCTTCATATTGTTGGTATTTATTCTGTTTGTTGCTATAAGAGGACTGGAAGAAGCATCTGGTTGAATTCTAACTGTTTGCATTGCTTCGTGCAGCTTCTCATCCTAACACTGAGAGCGGCGTTACCCAACGTAATGAGGTTCTGCTGTTGTGCTGCTATGATCTACCTGGGCTATTGTTTCTGTGGGTGGATTGTACTGGGACCATACCACGTGAAGGTAACATTCTGATCATGAAAAAAAAACAACTCGAATAACAGAATCAGAGATTACTGCTGTTGTTTTCTAGCTCTCCATGTCAAGGCTTCCCTTAATGTAAAAATAGTTCATCTTCAACATGATGCTGCTCTGTTTGAGGAGTCTGACTTCCATGACTCAATCAGACTTTTCCCAAGTTATGAAAGCTCCAAGTCAGAAGTGGAAGCTGTTGTGACTCCCAATCACATGCTGATATTTTAAGAAATAATTTCCATTTTGCAGAACACTGGTATCAGGCTAAAACTTTGGAGACATTATGCTTATCCCTCTTAAAAGAGAAATTTACTTATCTGAATTGAATGTACATGTATATAGGAGGTGACAAACTTTGCTTGTTCCTCAGATGTTTCACTGTTTGCACCTTGTCCTCCCCTGGGTGTGGGAAGAGATCTGAGGCAGCCAGTCATCAGCAGTGTATGTTCTTCATGTTATGTACAGTCTTTGTGTCCAAATAAAGCAGTGACACATCCTTGTCTTCTTCCCTCCTCTCTAGTTTCGCACCCTGAACATGGTTTCTGAATGCCTTTTTTCATTGATCAATGGAGATGACATGTTTGCCACCTTTGCAAAAATGCAGCAGAAAAGTTACTTGGTTTGGTTATTCAGTAGGATCTACCTCTACTCCTTCATCAGTCTGTTCATCTATATGGTGCTGAGTCTTTTCATTGCACTCATTACAGATACATACGAAACAGTCAAGGTGAGCACAGGCTGTTCATTTGGAATAACAGTGCAAGATTCATGCTATCAAAACTCTTATCTCCCTCAATATTTTAACTTTCCGTACATGCCAATCTAAAGAATAAATATAATTACTACTTTTGATGTTGCAAGTTAATAACAGGAGGGTTTTGGATCTCTCTCTACTTTGTTTTTCTGCTCCAATGAAAGTTAAATAGCTACTAAAAAGCAGTATTTTCACATTAGGTCCTATGAATCTCAAAATTTCAGACTTGAGCAGTGTCTCAAAATTGGTCTGGGGAGAATTTGAGTTATTGTAGATTTTAGCCTTGTTAGAGTTTTAACTAAGTATCAATTTTTAGCACTACCAGCAAGATGGCTTTCCCGAGACAGAACTTCAGAGATTTATATCACAGTGCAAAGACTCACCAAACTCTGGGAGGTACAGGTTAGAGGAGGAAAGTTCTACATCTCTCTTCTGTTGTTGTAATGGTATGTATCTATATTAAAATGATCTGTTAAGGTTTATGCAAAAGCAACTCTTTTATGCTAAAAAATGTCCCTGGTAATGGAAAGTACTTAAACTTTGGGGGAAATTGTGTTGGTGTGGGAAACCCACATAAAAATCCCAAACTATTTCTGGTGAACAGAGCACTTCAGCAAAATGTCTGCAGACAAAACATTTCTTAGAAGATGTGAGGGAATTTACAAAATAAGAATTACTTAACACATGAAAAATTATACAGAAAGTAAGATAATATTTACAGTAACTTGGGAACCCCATATGTGTAATGTGTGAGCATTGACATTTCCTGTACTCACTGCAACAAGCCACTTTTTAATCACACCTTGTGCAGGTAACAGGCCTGAAACTTGGGGAGAAAATCAGCTTGTCCAGGTTTTAAGACAGCATGCAGTTTAAGATACTATCACGGCACTTGGAAAACATTGCCTAACTTCCATTATGGAGAGAAAATGCTTCAGTTATTTGAAGTCAGTGTTTCTTCAGGAATACTGATTGCAGGATACGTGGTTTATATTTAACCTGTCTGGCAGCAAGTCTGAATCTTCCTTGCTGAAGAGCTTTTTGGTGGGGGAGCTGCAAAATATTTGCCACTTGATTAAAAAAACAAAGGTGCAACTCCTTGGTATTGGGCTATTCTGGTGGGCTGTACTGTTATATGCCTGGTAGAACATATTGATGAGAGGGAGGAGATGGGGACATATTTTGGAGCAGGGAGATGACAGAGCCTGCTGTGAGCCAGCCCCTGTTCTGACCGAGTGTCATACTGGAGATAAAAGTTGTGGGATGAAGAGCAGGGCATCTTGCTCCTAAGTAAAGGGCATGGACACGTTAATAATTCCTTTTCTGCACACACCTCTCAGTTTAACCAGACAAGAAAACCAGCACAAGATGGGACAGGGTGGGGCTGTCCTACTGATTGTGCAGTGGGATCAGACATCTAGGAGAGCAGTTGTGTGTTCAGAATGTTTTCTGGTGGTTCATAGCAGTTTCTTGTCAATGGATGTCAAATTATTAATAGTTCAGTTGCATTTTTAAGGCTCCTTGTACAGTGAAACTATTATTTTGATGCATGTACCTCACAACTTCCCCCTTTTCTCTTGTACAGGTTGTAGTGAACGTATTTAATGGATTGTGGGAGCGTATCATGGAGGCTTTAAAGCAGCACATGTTGCAAGAACTGGACAATGGAGCTGGTGGAAAACCTTATCTCTGAAGACTTAATTTGCTTTTCTCAAAAAACAGTGTAAGCCTGTGGCAGAAGTTTATGCTAAACTTACAGACTTTTTGATTAGACATTCACTTGTAGTTCAAGGGGCTTGGGAATGGTTTTCATAAGTTTTATTCTATTTGTTTTCTCAATTAAATTGTGCTAGAATGCAAAGGGTATAAAAACATGTCTGTGTTCAGAGACTTGGCTAGATTATAAGAGTAGAATATAAATGTAGTAACTTACAACTATAAGTAGAACTAGTGCTGGACAACTTCAGCTTTGAACACCAACCCTCAGTACTGCAGGCATGATCTATGTCTATGGCTCACCTGTTACTGAATGAATGAAAGCTCACTAGAGTCCTCAGCATTTTTTCTTTATTTGCACTCACAGTAAAAAAAAAATACCATGAAATTTGGTGTAATTTGTTTTTGGAGTCATTACAGTGAGTTGATACACAAGCCACTCAAATATAGCTGAGAGCATAAAATAAATATTTCTGTACTGCTGGATGTAAGTGGCAATCTATTCTCAGAGAGCCTGGGATATGCCAGGCTTAACTGAAGTTTGAGGGATGAGCTGAGTGGAGAAATGTTCTCAGGTATCGAGCACAGGGCAGGGTCAGTTACAGTCTTCAGCTTAACAGTGTTTGGATCTTATGCTTTTAAAGGAAAAGTCAGACAAAAACCCTTTTCAAAATAGCTGTTTTTAAAAAATTTTAAATCTTCCTCTGGCGTACAAGTCTGTAAACCTGAAGTCTAAATTAAGTTAAAGACGCAGGAGATATGTCTCTGGGAGACTTATCTCTCCACACTTTAGAAACTGGATGTTTCCTAGCAACCTAGTAACCTGCTACTGTCAGTGGCTGGCTGAAACATTAGCTCTGACAAAAATTCCGTTTCGACAACTTTGCTTTCTTTGTTGATTGTGATACTATTTAATGGATGCCTTATTTTCTATAGTCCATTCACTCTAGGAGTAGAATAGAAAACTAAAGGGAAGCATATTTTAGAGAACTTGCATTTGTGAGCAACATTGCTATAGCTGTGTGTGACAATGTATAATGCTGCAGAGAAAACATGTTCTGTCAGTGCTTAGACATTGTAAACGTGATACAATAAACACAGCTGCAGTAAGTATTTGGTGTGTCAGTATTCATCTTAAGAGTAAATATGTTGCCAGGTTAATATAGGAGCTTTTTTTTTTGTAATAGTGCTATGCAATTTCTGACATGAAACGGAGTGTGAACTTGGATTTCCTGTAGTGTGTAGTTTCTATGGACCCTGGTGAGGACCTGTTTCCAGCTGATGTTTAACAGCATTTTAGAATTTATCATAGAAATAAATATTCAAGTATTTAACCTTACACTAAAAACACTCCTCAAATTCAGCAAAGGCAAACCAAATACAAGGCATAGACAGAACAGGTTATTCACAGTATCTGAAAGTTTTGTGTACTGAGGTCCTTCTATTTCAACACTCACCTAAGACTGAAGACTTTTAAAGCTTTTCAACAAGATGCAAGGCACTCTTGCCTCAAAAAGCAAACACTAAGTGACCATGTTTTCTCCTGACACAATTAACTCCTTATGGATCTTTGACAACATACAAAATATAATGTGCACATCATATTGTATACAGTAATTTAGGTAAGGAATTCTGGAAAGCACTTTAAGATCAATGAAATGCAGAAGGCAGACTTACATGGCTTTTACATACAGAGTTATCAGAAAGGTAAGATTAATAATTCATTTAAAATACATGTACATTTTGTTAACAGTAATGGAATATATTGCTAATACAGTTATAAGGCAAGAAGTGGTCTGATTTAATTTAGAAACAGGGTAGAACGTGCTTTTTCATTGTTAACTTATTACATTGGCAGCAAGTTTCAATAAAATTTGACAGAGTTCTAAAGTATCAAATTCTTACAGAATTTTACAAGAGCAGAGAGAAAGCATGTTAATAGAAGCCTGCATTATAAACATCAGGAAAGCTATGGAAAGCTACAACGGGTGACCACAAAGCAGGAAAAGATCCTGTATAGATTCTTTCCATTTCTAATAAAAGTGATGAAGTCTTCCACTGAAGATTGGTTTCTATTGCCTGAAGTGAAGCAGTGAAATCCCTGGTAGAGTCTTTAAGTGATAACCTGAGCTTATTGTACAGCTAAAAAGTCAATCAATCGAGATGCAGAAGTTATTTGGAAAACCACGGTCTGTGTTACTTCTGCTGGATTCCACAACTTCTAATTCAGCATTGCTGGAGGATGTGTGGCTTTGGGGAGGAAAGAGTTGATCAATTACAGATTGCCTTCAGACAGTAATGGGCAGGGGCAGACTGTGAAGCCAGAGGGGAGTGCTATCTAAATGAAGGTATAGGATGTTTAAAGCAAAGGATAGGACGGGGTAAGGGGAAAAGAAAGGACAACTGGTTATAAATATAGCAGGGCAACAATCATGTATTTCTGGCTACAGGTGCAGGCTGTTACACTGGGAAAGAAGAACCCTGAAAAGTTACTGGGTTAGAACTGCTCAAAATGTCCAGTGCTGACTGGGAAAAGAAATGCTGCTTGTATTATATGTCTGATACTTACATTCTGATTTTTTTAAAAGAAAAAAACACACTCAAACATGCATTGTTCACCTTGCTGCTATTGCTGACACTCTTAAGTGATTGCTTGTCCAGGTTTCTGACCTGCTTTATCCTTGGTATTTAAGATCTTCATCTGCCTGAGTTGTTTGCTCACCTGAGAAGAAGCGAGTCAATGCTGTGTTTTCTAGCCTGCGGGCTGTGTTTGAGATGAAGTACAGCTCTGCCAGATCTGTGGCTGCTGCTGTTGTGTGTGTGCTGAGGCTTTTTAATCTTATCAACATATAATGTACTGGTTATGGCCTTGCAGAGCCAAGACGTGTGACAATGATCTTATTCTAAAAAACCCTTGTGACTTCAGAGTATCAGTGATCTCAGCATTAGCAATGCTGGTGGCACATGTAAAGCTGCATCCTGGAGACATCCGTATCTTTATGCTGATACAATCAAGCGCGCACAGACAGAACTGTAAAATGCAGTTGGTGAGAACAAGGAAGTAGATAAAGCATCTGATAAACTCATGCTTAAATATGCCATCCTAAAAGAAACAGGGCTCTCAGCCCTGACCAAGAAACTGTGGAGGGATAAGAGATTTTCTTTGTTCTGATTCTTACTGGGCTCTGGAAAGTCATCTGAAAATACCGATAGTCAGTATTTCCTCATGAAAATAAGTTGCAGAGTGCTGTATTGGGCAACAGCTGTTTTCATACTAAGCCTTATTTCAATGCCAGTGTTTTGCATAGACAGATAGGGAAAGCTTCTTGTTTCCATCAGAGCCCAGATCTTTTAACATAATGAAGTCACAGTGAGAGGAAGAGGTGGCAGGCTTACTTGTTTCTAAGTACAACAGTAAAACTGTGTGTGTACAAAAGAGAGAGAAATCAAATTCAGATGTGCTCATGCCTATCCAGTATTAAAATGTGTGAAGGCATAACTTATCTGGCAGATGGGGGTGCAGGGATGGGGACAAGAGGTAGGACAACACAGAGACACTGCTATAAAAAAACCAAAACCTGTGGCTGCACCTGTGAGGAGCATCTTCCCACCGCAAGCAGTAGCTAATAACCAGAGGAAGCCTTAAGAAATCTTTCATGCATGAGCTGACAAATTGCAGCTAGTGTTGAGAAACTACATATGGATGTTTGTCTGGGCTTTTGTTCCTTCCTCTCCCTTACACAGTGTGACCACAACCAGATACAGCATCATCTGAGAGCATCATGTAAGAATCCTATGCTGCCCATGCCCACTGTGTGGGCAGGTAGAGAGCTCAGTTTCTGCAATGATGCCTCTTACGAGCCTGCATTTGGTTTTGAACGCCCTAGTTTGGAGTTACCACATTAAACCACATCTTCTGAGAAATTAAATACCTATTGGACCCGCAAGACGTCCAACTCTTGACTCTCGACCAACACAAGAACTAGTTGTTAATGATAACCAATGTTACCACGGAATCGGAGATTATGCTGACTCGGAGGGCACCCACCAGGATGATCCCGTCCAACTCTCAGCCCTGCACGGGAGATCCCCAAATGTCACAGCAGCCCCGCCTGGGATCCCGCCAGGAATGGCGCCGTGTGTCCGGGAGCAGCGAGCCTTTC